>RCUC01143817.1:0-17480 GCA_003697995.1 Taxidea taxus jeffersonii | reverse complement strand
CAGACCAGTGCCTTCAATTTTAGAAAGGCCAGCTTGGCTGCTATGTGGCAGGGGGCAGGGAGCAGCTAACCAGTGAGAAGTGACGTAATCACGACCGCAGGTTCGGGTAATGGGAAGTACGAGCTGGCTGTGAGAGAGGCCGAGAGAGAGGAGAGAGGCAAGATTTGGGACTGGTCATGGCAGGTGGTCCAGGATGCAGATCACTAATGATGTTCACAGGCTGGTCACAGGGGAGAAGAGATGTGTGCAGCCGGGGCGGGGGTGGGGGGAGGAGGGGTCAGCTGCAGGCAGGCTGAGCTGGGCCAGAGCATCCAAGTGGGGTCTCCAGGTGGGGATGGTCAACTACACGGTCTGCTCTTTAGGGTGGGGACTGAGCAATGGAAACTGTCCCCAGAGGTACCCAGCCACTATGGCGGAGAATCAGGCCAACAAGGAGGGAAGAGTGGGAGGGGGCTGTGAGAAGCGATGGTCTGAGCAGCAGAGGAAGCCAGGAGCAGCACAGTCACATGGAGGAAGCCGAGAGGGAGGGTGTTTCAGGAGGGAGGGAGTGACCCCTAAATGTCAGGTCTGAGAGAGGCAACAGGCGCCCCAGGATTTGGCCATGTGAAGGTCACTGGTGCCCGCAGGTGGAACAGTTTTGTAGTTGGGGAGAGGCGGAGGCCAGAGTGAATGGGAGGGAGGACAGACAGACAACCAGGGTCGGTGACCCTCCCTGGGAGACCCACTGGGACCATCGGGAGAGAAGCCGGATGGTGGATGGGTGTCCAAGGATGACCTTCTGTGTAGATGAGAGCACAGTTGTGGACGGTGGGTGCTCCTGTCCCAGAAATGCACCCCCCCCCCCCCGCCTGGGGATGTGAGCTATAGAACTGAGGGCCACAACACCATGATGCCTCTTGCTGGCCTCGTTCTCATCTTCAGTCTCAAGCGAGCCTTTTAAGAAGCCCTGTGAGGTAGATGTGGCTGCGCCCACTTTACAAATGAGCACACAGAGTCCCAGAGCAGTAACATCAGTTGCTCCTTGACCCTAACCCAGGGCCTGACCCCACAATCTGAGCTCTTCCTACTCCTGAGGGCAGAGGGTGCGTTACAGGCCCATGGTCACAGCATGCCCGAGAAGGAGCCGTTCTGCCATCGGCCAGGGGAGTCCGTGTGGCCTCGCTGCCTGAGCTCTTCTGTATCTTTGTGAGGAACGGGGGCCTGGGGAGTGTCTGCGGGACGAAAGCAATGAAATCCACCAGGAATCTGCTGTGATTACAGCAGAACTGAAGGCTTGTGGTCCAGAGTCAGCATGACGGTCACCCCGAGTGTCTGGGGGCTGCTAGGACTGGGGACAAGGCAGGGGTGACGCTGGGGGAACCTGGAGGGCAGATCACAGTGGGCGAGAGCATGCTCATGTGAGCTCTGTGGAGCCCACGTGGCCCGGCTGATTTCCTGGGCTCAGGAGGCACCCGGGGCAGATGAAAGAGACAGGAGAGCACTGAGAGACGGAACCACTGCCCTCGGCCACAGGTTGCTGATTACCAAGATGACCTGTCCAGGCTGTGAAGCCTTTGTCTTCCTGAACTTGATCCTCAGTGCCAGCTCTGAAGGGGGTCTGCCATCCTGCCAGCAACACTAGGACCGAGCCATGTCCTGCAAGGCTGCACCTGTTTGTCTGGCATCCGGCCTTTGCTTCCCCTCCTGAGTGGCAGGGAGGCTGGGTTTTATTTCCTTATCTCGTCGTCTACCACACTGGAGCGTAAACTCCGTGGACCAGGACTGTCATCTGCTCATGGCTTGAGAGAGGGCCTGGTACACAGGAGGGGCCCCATAAAAGTTTAGGGAATGAATGAAGAGTGCAGGAGTGAGCCCAGTGGAACAAAGCTGAGAAATGCCACGTGTCTTGCTCAAGGTCTTACAGCCTTAAGCATTGGAGCCAGGGTTTGGGACCAGAAAAGGGGATTCTTTCTTTCCAGCAATAGCTCCCCAGGGACAAATGCCCCTTTCCCATTACCAGTCCAACCCCCAGGTCAGGCCATTGCCAGGGACCCTGCTAGACCCCGGGCCTCATCACCTCCCTCAGGGGATGGGGCAGCTGTAACGCCCTGCCGGTCCAGCTCCCTGTGCCAGCAGCCCTGTTTGCTACCCTGGCCCCTACTCCCTTTTCAGGATTCAGCTCAAATGTCACGCCTCCAGGCCTTCACTGGCTCTCCTACCTACACAAGGGTCCCCCAGTGACCCTGCACTCTCATGGCACCTTGTTATTTTTTTTCATTGGCCTTGTCATGGTTGTGATTACACCTTCCCTGCCTGTGCGCCTGATTCTGGCTGTTTGCTCCAGCCATGAACTAGGGACTGTGGCTGCTTTGCTCGGGGCTGTTTCCCCAATGTCTAGCCCCAAGTGTGGCACACAGCAGGCCCTCAGAAGACATGGAGGGAATGAGCTAGGTAGGCCTGGGTGCTCTGGGCCCCGGAGTGGCAGCCTTCCCAAGCTCCAGGTCAGCCCAGTCGATTCCCAGCCCCCGCATGGGAGCTGCCTCCTACTCGTCCCTCTCCAACATTGGAGTCATGCCCACCTGGGCTCCTGCTTCCTTCAAGCCTCATCTGCTCCCTACCAGCAGTCCTGCCTCTTGCCCTTTGCTCATGCTGTTCCATACCATTCCTCTAAGTCTAGAGCCTGGCATGCCAGGTGGTCCTGGCATGCTCTGGGTGAGAAGACCTTACCCTGAAAGACCTGAATGACCTTGACCAGCCACTTTGCCTTCTGGGCTTCCTCAATGGAGGGGCTCTAAAGGGGGCAGAAGTGGAATCAGATTTGCATTTCAGAAAGGTATACCAGCTGCCCCAGTGGAAGGGAAGCAGCTCATGAATGAATCAGCAGGGGAGAGACGGAAGCAGGGAGACTGGCTCACAGGCTTCAGAGGCAGCCCAAGCCATGACCGGGGAGGTCTGAGCTGGGATGGGGCAGCAGGCCGGAGGCCGGGGCAGTGTGGTCGGGGTGACTCAGGAGGCAGACTCAGCGTGGCTCAAAGACTGCAGGTGGCTGGAACCCACAGGAGAGGGAGGCACAAGGAGAGAGAAGGGTTACTCACCCCTCCTCCTTTACGCTGAACGTTCTACATTCTGAATTAGCACATGTGCTAATTAAAACCATCTTTCCAAAGAATTTATTATAGGATATTCCAAGCTAATTATAAATTCTCTGTAGCTGATCCTGAGCAGTTTGCTAATGTAGTGTTGAAATCTCTTTGGCCACCCTCGTTTAAATTATTCATCAGGCCCTGCAACAGTTGTGAACTGTAATTTAAACAGTCAGCTCATGAATATTCAATTAACACAACAAACACTGGCGTGTTTTACTGTCTTGCTGCTCAATATTTTGTATCCTCATCCGTGTTTACATGTTTTTATGAACTCTCGAGAAAAGCGTTGCCTGTTGAAGTTCCTGGTTAAGCCAAGATTGAAATGCCTGGTAGGGTCTGGAGGTGGCTGGCCAAGCGTCCGACACCCTTTCTCAGAAGAGCTGCAGGTCAGGCTGGGCGAGTCCAGGGAAGGGAGGCCCAGAGAGGGCAAGGACTGGTCCTCTGGTAACACAGCACATCCAAGGCACAGACGGGGCTCAGAGTTCTGGGGCAGTTCCCACTGCCTAAGCTGCCACAGAGTAGTCGGCAAAGGGGGAGCAGGGACATCTGGGCTGTTTTGCAACCCAGACTGGTTCCACCCTTAAAAATCAGAGTTCCTGCCCCTCCATGGCCAGGTCACAGGACCCTATGTCCCCTCAACCTGGGGTGAGTTTTAGGGCCCCTACAACCTGTAAATGGTTTTGAAGCCTCCACAAATGGCCCTTCACTTAATTCTCATATCCCTCCTATGAGGTGGGCACCATGATGACTCCCATGTTTACAGATAAGATGGCGGCTCAGAGGACCAAGAAGTTTGCTTGGGGTACAGCTCTCTTTACCTCCTTCTCTGAGACCACACCCTCCAAAAACCATTTCTACAATGTTGAAGGAACCCATTTCAAGAGAGTTTTACATTTGAGAAAAGTCAGAAACAGCCTCAATGCCAATAAGAACATCGTTTGCGTTCACAGTGGCATAGAAATAGATATGTTGTGCAGCCACAGAGAATGCATAGAATGTTATGCAGCCACTAAACACAAGAGTGTGGTTTGCAACTATGGGCATAGAAATATGTCCCTTAGTTACTGCTGCAGAAAATCGTCAGGCCACACAGAGCAGCTCCAACAGAACAAACTACAAAGTCCAGGAGAAGGACCCATATTATATCTTATTTATGTAAATTGTATGTGTGTGATGTGTAAAGATATGACTGAAAAGATACCTAATCAACAAATGGTTAGGTTAATAATAGCTATTTGTGGATGGGGCAGTTTAATGATCTTTTCTTTCTTCTTCGTATTTGTATGTAATTTTTTTTTACAATAAACCATGTGCCATTTTTTATAAAAATCAATAAATCTGTTTTTTGGAAGAAGTAGAAGATGTAAGAATACCTCAGTTCAAAGTTAGGATAGGATACGGCCAAAGCCATACTCAGAAAAAATGTAAAGCCACCAACTTTTTAATCATTAAGCAATAATCAAGAAAAGTAAATGAAGTCAAGAATCTAAAGTAAAAAATTGAAACATCTACAGAAAGAGAGGAACTAATAGATGTAAAAGGAGAAATGAATACATTAAGAAAAAAGAAAAGTAACAGAATTAAAACATAATGGTTGGTTCTCTGAATAAAATGAATGAGACAAAGTAGAGAAACCAATAACATGAATGAGCCCCCCCATACAGATGAGCATGAAAAAAGAGAAAAACTACAATATACAAATTTAGGAATATGAATGAGATGTAGTTACAGGTACAAAGGCCATAAAAATTATAAGATGACACTACATGTAATTCAGTGGTAATAACTGTACAGATCTCCATGTAATGAACCATTCATTTTATGAAGATGGTATGACCTCTATGATGGTTGTATAGATTATTGTATAATCTGTATTTCAACTCAGAAATATGAGAAAACTATCCCATATAAAGAAAACTACAGATCCAGTCACTATTAAAAAATGTGAAAGATGGGGTGCCTGGATGGCTCAGTCAGTTAAATGTCTGTGTCTTGATCTTGGCTCAGGTCTTGAGCTCACGGTTGTGAGTTTGAGCCCTGCAGTGGGCTCCAAAAATGTAAAAGAAAAACCTTAAGTAAAATAGCAGTGCCTTAGATCCAGCCTCACATTAAAAAAATACATAAATATGTACATATGTTTAAATACATGTGTATACGTACATATAACCAAGTAGAATATATTAATACTGAGCAGTCTATTAACAAAATTCATCACACCCCAACATACTAGGGAAGAAAAACTATATGATCATCCCAGTATATACTTAGTAGGCATCTGATAAATGGAAGAGGTCTTGAACCACCGGCCAAAACAAGAAGGAAAGGCCCAAGTGTAATTTTTACAGATGGGTCAGTTCCCCATGTGGGTATGAGCCAAAAAGTGGGTGGTGACTCCACTGGGGAAGCTTTAAAGAGAACAGAGCAGGGGCACCTGAGTGGCTCAGTAGGTTAAGCATGTGACTCTTGATGTTGGCTCAGGTCATGATCTCAGAGTTGTGAGATCAAGACTGGCATCAGGCTCCGTGCTGGGGGTGGAGCCTGCTTGGGATTCTCTCTCCCTCTGCCCCTCCAACACTGCATGGGCTCTCGCTCGCTCTCTCTCTTAAAAAGAAAAGAAAGAAAGCAAAGAAAAGAAAAAAGGGAACAGATCACAATGATGTTCCCAGCAGGTGGGGCTGTGAGCCCTGTCTCTGATCACGCACTTGGTGCGGAAGAAGGAGCAGGTGAGACTACACTCAAGTTTTCATCCTTCACAGTTCTGGGTTCTGATTAGCGAGCGTTGAACCACTGCGCCTAGGGGAAACACAGGGCTAGGTTCCTGGGAGCCTCCGGTCACAACATTTTCATCTACCAATTGATATATGACTTTGTTTTATGTGTGTTTCTGTTTAAAAAAACACCTTGTCTGATGGATAGTTGACTTGTTAGCATTGAGTTCAAGGCATGGTAACTCATGCCTGAGCTCACCTATTTTCTCTGTGAGGCGTCTCTTGAGTTTAGAAGCACCAGGCAGCCCGTCAGCCCCTTGCTTGGGGACCACTTTAAACAGTGAAATAAGCCACAAAGAGCAAAAAAAAAATATGGCACTACACAAACTGCAAAATAAATCCTTGTTGATGGGAGGAAAACAGGAGCAAGAAGGCCCAGCCCTGCCTTGTTTGACCCCAGCTGGGAATGTGCAGGTGGAGTGACATGAATTTCCTGCCGTTTTGTGTGTGTCGGCAGATGACTGCGAACACACCGTGAGTATTGATTTCGGGGTCAGACATAAATTTTAGCTAGTAGATGAAGTGGCAAATAGAGAAATCCGCCAATAATGAGGATGGATTATATCCAGATTCACAGCAGCAGCCAAGGGCCTGGCAGTCGGTCGGGGTCTAGAAGGAAGAGAAATGTGAGCTTGGAGACGAGCGGGTCTGGGGGAGAGGTGTATGGATAGAGATAGAAGAGTGAGCATGAAGTGTGATTTCTGAATCATGTTTTGCCAGCCAGAAGGCATTCATCATAGAAGAGGCACTGAGTGATCAAGTGGACAAAATGGTTCGGCCCATGGCCATCAGCCAGCCGTTACCACCAACCACCCCCAAACGGCCCTGAGCTCCTGGATGGAGTGGCCTAGGTGGCAAACATGGAGGCTATTCATGGGCCCAATGACAAGAACTCCCCCTCGCCAAGGCCGATTTAGCTGCTGCTGCCTCTTAATGTCCACCCTCTCAACAACAGAGACCAACACCAAGCCCCACACGTGACCTTATTCCTTGAGGGGAGCGACCAGACCCTGGATGGTAAGTTTATCACTCTGGGCCCTTTCCACCACAGATGGGCCAGCGGTGCATCCTCTCAAGGAGAGACATTCTGGGCATGGTTGGCCTCTCCTGTCTGCAGGACTTCAGCTCACACTGCTCCCTGGGGGCTGACAGAAAGCCCGGTCCATGGGCACAGAATCCCGCATGACACGGTACACCACCAAGGGCCCACTCATAGAGACGGATGTGGGAACAGATCCTCGTCAGAAGGGTCTCCTGGCCATAGCACACGTCACTGGCCAGAATTCAGTACCTCACAGGATGCTGGAAGGGCCTTCTAAAGGGGCAAAGTCCTAGCAGGGAAACACTGAAAGGATGGGGTACGGTCCTCCGTGGTGTGGTATGGGCATCACACTGGAGACCTCCATGTGGTTCTGTAAAGAGCACACGGATCCAGGAACCTAGGAGTGGCAGCAGAAGTGGTCCCGTGCATTATCACTCCCAGAGAACCCCGGGGGATCTGGTGCTTCCGGACTCTACAATGCTGGGCCAGACTGGGTTGGAGGACCGGGTACCCCCAAGGGGTGTGTTCTTCCCAGAGGACACAACAGGTATGGCAGCTGCCAGGGCCCTGGGGCTTCTTACGTGTAGGGAGCGGCAGGTGAGAAGAGGACTCACCGTCACTGCAGGAGAATCCATCCTGATCAGGAGGAGGAGGGAGGGCGGCTGTGACTCAGGGGGACAGATCGTGTAACACACATGTAGCCCAGGTGACCCCCCCAGGGCGCTTCTTGCCGCTCCCTTCCCCATTGCCACTGTGAATGCACAGATGCAGCGAGCTTGAACAAGTGCCAAGGACTCAGACCTTTCGAGAGCAGGTAAGACACAGAAGCCACCAGATCCGTCGAGGGGACAGCTGTCGGAGAGGGGAGCTGTCATTTGCTCCACTGAGTTTCCTTCAGGAATAGGGGCCCAGGGAACCATGGAGAATCAGACCTGTGTGGCACTAGGGGCCATGGCATGCACTGGGCAGCCCTCTGAGCCCTAGTCACTGCCCCCCACCCCGGCTCCATGAACAGGCTCTCGCTGAGGCAACTCCCAGCACCTGAGCACATGGGGATACTGAGGCAGCACACATCTCCTCCAGGGGGCGACATTGGTCTAAGGACTCCCCACTGGCCTGGCCAGACCTTTCTGGGAACTGCGCCCCGTCCAAGATTCCTCATACCCAACTGGCCTCCTTCCTTCCCTCCTTCCACAGGCGTCAGCCCTGCACCCCCACCTCCCACCTTCTCTTTCTCCCTCTCAACATATCTCTTACCTGCCTGATCCTGTCTAGGGCTGCTTCTTGGTGGATTCCCACTAATGCCACCAGAATCCCTCTGTGGGAAAAAAAACTGTACTTCACTGGGGTTGAGAAATGCGCTGTGCCCTGCTCGGGGTGCAGGGTGACCCCAAGGATGCTCAATTCAAATCAGAGGGCCCTAACCTAACCTCTAAGGAAGTCAGGTGCTGTGGAAGGAGGAGCCTCCATTCACCTGACTTCAGCAGGGCCTCTGGATCTGTAGGCCTGGGGGTGGGAGAATGCAGAGGCTGAGGGGAACACAGAGGCAGACAGAACAGAGGGGAGCCCAACCCTGAATCCGCCGTGCGGGCAGGGACAGGAGAGAGAGGTCATCGCAGTATCAGTGGGGCTGCTGCCTGTGGTGGGCATCCCCATCACACCCCCAGGGAGCTCACTTTGTCCACCAATACCTGGGCAGGTGGATTCCTTGGGAGATCTAGAAAGGCTGCAGAGTTTTCCGTGTGGGTGGGCGGGGAAGAAAAGCAGAGGCAGCACATACACCAAGCGCGTGGAGACTAATAGCATTGTTATGGCTATCATGCTGAGCATTTTATAAGCATTATAGCATTTAATTATCAAAAGAGCTCCATACGGTAAGAATTATTAACATTTCCATTTTACACATAAGTTCAGAGGCGGTGGGGAGCTTGCTCAACATGGCAAGCAGCTGAAGGCACTCAGATTTAAATCCATTCCTCTTGAGGTCCAAAGCCAGTGGCATTAATTCTGGCAAAGTGCTGACCCTCTTTCAGCAGAGCAGTGGGCAGTGGGCGCAGAGACGTGGTGTTAGTGTCTAGGCTAACAGGCCAAAGCAGAGGCAAAGCCCCTATGCCCAGAAGGCAGCTTTGTCCCCAGTGTCATTGGCTGGCCACTGGTCACTTGCACTGTGACCACCTTCTCAGGTGGCAGGTGTCCACCATGTGTTGGGGCACAGTGAGCCTGTCCCCTACCACACGGAGGGCTATGGGAAGGTACAGTTCCAGTACGGTCTGACCGAGGTCACAATGGTGAAGATAGGCAGAGGAGGGTGCTGCCAGTTTGCTGCTGAAATTCTGCTCCTCCTCAGCAGGGACACCCCAAGTAAGAATATGTCAAGTTCACAAGGCAGGCAAAAGGGAGTGGGGAGGAGGGATCTTATGTGCAAGGGCGTAGGGGCCAAGGTCTGGGTTTCCCAAGGGAGAGGAGGAGTCCTATGGGATGGGGGAGTGGCCATCTCAGGCTGACCCTTTGGGCCCCGGGTCGTGGCAGGGGGGCATGCTTTGCTGTCTCCTTTGACCTAGGCCCCCATTCATCTTGTCCAGCTGTTGCCAGTGCTGGTGGTGTCTAGCTTGAGTCTGTTTGTCTGGCTGCTCCTCTCCAGTGTCTCCTGGTCTCCAAGAACAGGCTTCACTGACTGCCCCGTACCCAGGACACAGGCACAGTCCCCCACAAGCAGCTGGCGGAGACTGGAGGTCCCTGTGATCTCCCTGCCCTGGGTTCCCCCTTCTTCGCCCCTACTGCGTTTTGTTTCTACTTCTGTGGGGGCCCAAGAACCTCACAGGGATGGGGCATTCTACAATCTAAGATCTGGCCTAGAGTCCTTCAGATCCAGGCTGGGCATGGTCCTCACACCAAAGGGTCTGCTTCAAGGCCTGAGCCGGTGGGGGATGTAAGGGCTGGGTGGAGTCAGGAAGCACCTTTCTCTGGCTCTCCTTTCTCTGACAGAATAGGTTTGCAACCGTCACAGGTGTGCCACAACCCTCAAGGCAAGCTGACAGAGAAGCGATGGTTCTGCGTACCCTAAAACGATGGAGAACTTGGTGTCCCGCGGAGGCTGATGCAGTCCGGTGGTACTCGGTGGCATCACAATCCCCTGGGGGGGCTGATTAAACACAGGCTGAGGGGTTAGGATGGGGCCTGAGAATCCACACCGCTGACGAGTGCCCAGGGGATGTTGCTCCTACTGGGAACTCATTATAGATGCAGAGGCTGCCTGAGCCCAGGCAGATGGACTCCTGGATGTACTGAATGCCAAAGGTTCCCACACAGCTGCCTCCTTAAAGAAGTGCCCTTGGCCCCTGGCTTATCTGAAAGAGATGCCTCAAGGCTCCAGCATCACAGGCCCCCCGGCTCCGCGGGACAGACCCAGCCCAACGACAGGCTGTAACTACTCACCCCCAAGCTCCTCTCCTTTGGCCTTGCTACCAAGACTTTGGAGAAATGGCCACTGGGGCCATTTTTGTCCCTCCTACTACTCTGTCTCAGGTGAGAGCTCTGACCTTCCCTCACTGGCTGGGCTGACAGGAGTGAGAGCCCAGCCCCCAGTCCAGAGGTCCAGGGCTGGGTCTGGGGCAAGAGGTGCTTCTTTCTTCCTTCCCCTCTCTCTTTCTTCCTTCCTTCCTTTTTTCTTTCTTTGAGAGGGAGAGAGAGAGGGCGTACGAGCAAGGGGGAAGGGACAGAGGAAGAGGGAGAAGCAGGGAGCCCCATGTGGGACTCGATCTCAGGACCCTGAGGTCATGAGCTGAGCCGAAGGCAGACACTTAACCCACTGAGCCACCCAGGCGCCCTGCAAGAGATGCTTCTGTACAACACTGAGGGCACAAAAGACTTGGGGTCAAGGAAACGAGGTTCTCCTCCTGCCTCCGCCACTTCCTGGCTGTGTGTCTTCAGACAAGCCACTTGCCCTCTGAGTCTCAGGGACACATCTGTAAAATGAGGTTAATTCTGTCTCCCTCCAAGACGGACGGGAGGGTTAGATAAGGCGGTTAGGTAAGCCGTCCGGCTGACGGGCCAACGATGACAGAGGCAGCACTCCGCAGTCTGGGAAGCGTTGGTGCGGGCCGCGCTTGTCACTCAGTTGGTCTGTCAGTCGCTTAACAAACCCGTCTCAGAACTGCTCCGAACCACACGCAAAGCTACGCCCCAGTACTTAATGAGCACATCTGACTCTAACAGCCGCCCTGCGGGGTAGACAGCATCAGCCCAACTACTTGAGGCTCCGAGAGTGCAAGTAATGCCCCAGAGCACCCAGCAGAGCAGTACAGAGACCCCCGGGACGGCAGGCTCCCCGTGAAGCCCTATTGCCTGGGCACCAGGAGGCCCCGTCCCAGTGGTAGCCACAGCCCAGCCCAGCCCCACCGGTGTGCAGAACTCTCCCACGGACCCTTCTCGTCCATGTGCTCTCGGCTGCCTGGCTACAACAGTGCACCGACGCTCTCCTCCGGAGCCTTAATATTTAGATGAGTTTTATTTGTCTTGCTGCCTTTCCTAAAGACTCTGAGCTCTAAATGGACAAAGCCACAAGATGAGGGAGAGCGCGCGCAGGAGACTGACTTTTTATGATCCAGCCAGAGCAGGGGGAAAATGACTCCAATAGATCTTGAGTTTATGTGCTGCAGACATTCCGCGGAGCCAGAGATGGGTTCCCAGCAACGCCGACGGTACATTAAAAGCTCATTTTCCCAAACATGGTGCTGAATATGCACTCGGAGGAGAGGGCCATTATGCCGGCTAATGTCGGAGCTGCAGCTGACGGATGCTGCTGTGATTTTCCCTGAATTCTCCCTCCTGACTCGCGAGCAGGTCTCAGAGGGAGAGGGGGGCTCTGCCAGGCTTGGCATCTTGCCCAGAATGGAAGTTAAATGTCTGGCCCTTTGCACCGCTGCGGCCAGAGGGTCACGGCACCGATTAGCAGCCTGGCGGGGGTGGAGATGATGGCCACCAGAGGGCGCCTGAGCGATCGTAAAACATCACAGACTGTTTTGCCAATCCCCGTGGAAGGGGTGGAGACTGGGTGTGAGCAAGGAAGTCTGGACAGGTGTGAAGTTTCCTCTTTTCGGGCTTCTGCCGCTGTTCTCTGCACACACCCCCCGGGCCCAACCCCAACGCCACCTCCTCCAGGAAGCCTTTCCTGCTACTACTCTCCTCTGAACTCCCCAGCATTCACCTGTTCCTTGTTCCTAACCCTAACCCTTCCTACTTCGCGCTATGCTTCCTTGAGGACAGGAATGGCTTGACTCGGAGCTGAATAGAGAGCGTGGGACTCAATCCCGGCTGGCCACCCCCTTGCTCACTCCTTTATTCATTCACCCACTCACTTAAAGGCTGTACAGGTTAGTCACTGGAATACCTGGGAGTCAGCCTGCCAGCGTTCGAATCTTGGCGCCACCACTGACAGCTGCGTAGCCAAGTGATTCTCCTCTCTGTTCCTTGGTTTTCTCCTCTGTATGGCGGCAACAATAAGCGTACCTCCTTCTCAGGTGAAAGAGGAAATGAGATAAAGAACAGGGCTTTAGCGGATGTCAAACACATCGTCAGAGCTAAATAAGTGCTAGCAGACAATCAGAGATAATTCAGCCACTATGTGGGAGAAGAGTTTGCCAAGAGGAGATGGGGTCAAACCAGATGTGGTCTTTGCCCTCCAAAGGCTAAGATAAGGCCTCTCTGACCACAGTGAGCACACACAGCGTGCCCAGGGGCTGGCCTTGGTGGCTCCGTTCTCGGAGTTGCTCTGCATCAGAAAGCCACCAGCTCCCACCTGCCGAGGGGCCAGTGAGGCTGAAATGAGAGCCACAGGATGAGGCAGGTGGACACCACCTGCGAAGAAGATCGGGGCTGCTGGGACCTACTGGGACTCGGCCCCTCCCCCAGGCTGTGAGCACCCTGGGGCCTCTGAATCCTCTGTGGCTCAGGTTTCACTCTTCAGGCAACCTCTATTCACGTGTGCACAGCCTGGAGGGTGCAGAGAGCACGGAGCTCGGAGTCCGAGGCTCAGGTTGAAGTTCCAGCTCCACCCTTCTTCTCAGGATGTGACCTTGGACTTGTACTCTCTCTCCCCCCATTCATTCGGTGATCTGCTAAGGGGGCCCTTTGCCAGAGGTTGGTGCCAGAGAAAGGCATGAGCACAGACCCAGGCTTCAGGCTGTCCCAGGCTGGCAGCGCAGATGGACCTCGGAATGGACAGCCACCTGCCTCCGGGAACTCAGACTGCTCCCACCCTCATTTGCACTTTTCATATACTGTTCATCATGCGGTTTTTTTTTTTTGGTGGTAATTTTGATTTTAAAAAATATCTCAGTAAGATACCATTTATCTTGATTACTGAGGTTTTTGGTGCTCCCTCAAATTTTTAGATTGAAAACAAGTGCCTCGCTTGTCTCACTCCACTCCCAGCCCAGAGGATCCCGACAGCCTTAAAGAGAAGGTGACTTCTGAACTGGGTCCCAACACAGGAAAAGGAGTTCAGCAGGCTGACAAGGGGGAAGAGCCTTCCAAACAGAACAAACAGCAGGCAGGGGTCCTCACCCAGGGCTGATTTTATCCCCCGGGGAACATTTGGCACTGACTGGAGACATTGTGCGTGTGTGTGTGTGTGTGTGTGTGTGTGTGTGATTTTGATGGATGGTGGCATGCTACCAGAGGCCAGGAATAGCGGGTGGAAGCCAGGGTCACTGCCAGACATCCTAAATGCCCAGGCCAGCCCTTCCCCCGCCCCCACAGAGAACTTTCCCACTCAGATGTTGGTAGTGCTGGGTTGAGAAACCCTGCACTATAGAGCACAGAGATGTGAGACATCGCGGCATCACGCTACCTTGGGCTGATTGCTTGGCCTCTGTAAGTCTCAGTCTCTGCATCTGAACAATGGGGATACCAACGGGTAGCTGGGAGAGGCAATGGGACCAAATCTGTATACAGCAGGTACTCAAAACATGCCTACGCCCCCTCCTTTTCCCCCTTTGAACGCGCCTCAAACTTTAGAGCAAACAGTTCTCAGAAGAGACGGCATCCCTGAGTTCCAAAGAAAACTGGGACACGGAAAAGAACACATTCTGTTCTTTTCCGACCTTTCTCTTAGTGAAAACCATGAGTCTTATCTCTCAACAAACGGGAGCCTGCTCACAGAGAACTAGCCTGTGTGTTGGCTTATCACCGGCCTGAGTTTTAACAGGGAGTGAATTTTTATGACCGAGTTATAAACCTTTGCAAAAACCATTTTTAAACTAAAAACCGCTGACAGCTTCTTAACTACTATAGCTGCTAAATTAAGCATGAGGGATGGGGTGGGCAGGAGAGGGTAGAGGAAAACAAAAGTGCCCTAACAGAGTTAGTGGAGGTAAAATAATGTTCATTAAAAATAGAAAAACAAACACACACAAAAATCTTTTGTGTTCAACTTCACACTCGTACATCATAATGTTCCAGTAAAAGGCCATTTCCCCCTGAGATAATAAAAGAATTGAATTTTTCCTTATCGGTCATCTATTTTTCTAGCTGAAGCTATTACTCCCGCTCTGGGGTTGCTAGGCAACAAGAAATATTAATAGTGGCTTTTATTAGCTTAGCTTTTGCAGCCGAGTACCAGAATGAGAAAATGGGAAACATAAATGTGTTACATAAATCTTTCAACCTTTCAGAGCTGGTGTTAGTCTCTGTTTTCATAATGATTTATTGAAGTGATGGTTCATTTATGAGAAAAGGGAGTGCAGGATAAGAAAACGGAGCGGTCCCCTGCAGGAGTGTTTGAAAATAAATAATTATAGCAGGAGAGCAAAAGCTGTTCAAAGCCATTTTTCTGAGTTTTATAAAATGTAAAAAGACATATTTCTTTCGCTTACTGCCTCTGAAAAAACAGGGGGCGGGAGTTTCATGTGGACTCGGCTGCATATAAAGAAGGCTCTGGGCCTCTGGTTACCCCCACTTAAGGATCCTCAGGGGCCTGTTGTGAGATCCACACCCCTGTTCCCACCCCCAGAGAGGAACAAGATAAAAACAGGGCCCCTGGGAAAAGCCCAAGCCACAGGATCTCCAGGAACCCCTTGTTCTTACTGAGATCCTGCTGCTGGTCAAGCAGCCCGGAGAAGTGGGGTTTGAGACCCTTGCCTTCTTGGCAGGCAGCAGGACCATCACTTCTCAGCTGCTTTCAAACTCTGGGCCCTGACTGAGGTCCTGGTGAAGGTAATATACTTCCCTCCAGCCCACTCTGCAGCTGGGGCCCTCTCCCTGCGCCCTGCAACTCAGTCTCTAACCTGTGTTTCTCGACACGCACCTCTGGGCCCAGGCCCTGGCAGGTGAGCCCGCCTGACCACTTTCTGCCCCAACAAAGACGACTCCCAGCAGGTCTGGCTGGACAAACCGAGATACGAGGCTTAGCCACCCTAAGCCCATCAGCAAAATGAATAATACAGTCGCCTGTATTAGGAGGGCCTACTGTGAGGCAGGCACTGGGCTGAGCACTTTTCCTACTTCTGATCCCTGAATCTTCACACGTTCCTACGAGGCAAGGAACATTTCTTCCATTTTATAGATGAGGAAACTGAGGCTCAGGGAGGATTAACCCCTTAGTGTGAGTCACAGGGTGGAGGGTAACACATGGTGCAGCTGGGTTTTGAGCTTGGGTCGGCTTAACTCCAGAGCCCATGCTTCTAACTCATAGGTGATACTAAATGCCAAGAAAACAAAAGAACATAAGCAAAACAAAATGCTTTCACAAGAGATTATGAAAATGGCCACGAATCCCTGCCCTCCCTGCATCCACACTCTTCTGGAACGTGATGCTGACATTTCTCCCTTCAACAGGTGGGGCCTATTCCTTCGCTCCTTGAATCAAGGCATGGCCATGTGCCCGGCTTTGGCCAAGGGGACATCAGCAAACGTGATGCGAGGTGAGGTTGGAAAAGCGGATGCATCTGGGGCTTATCCTTCCTTGATGCTATTGGGAAACCTGTGCCACGTAAACAGGCCAAGGCCACAAGGGGATGAGAGACCACGGGTCCCAGCTGACATCGGGTCAGCTGCCAGGATGTGAACAAGCTCGTCCTCAACCAGGCAGTCCTGGACAAGCTGCAAGTTGACCCCAGGAACCAGCCAAGCCAGTCCAGATCAAAAGACCTGCGGACCCACAGAATCACAAGAAATACTAAGTGTTCATCATTTGCTTTCGCCACTAAGTGTTGAGGTAGCTTGTTATACAGCAAAAACTGATAACAATCATAAACAAAAAAAATTTAAATGCATTAATGACAAGACAACAAATATGTTGGGTTGGGGCGGGGATCCTCCATTGCCCCTGTAGCTCAGTCATCCAGACAAGTTTTGGGGGAGATATCTTTGGTGCCTTTTCCTCAGACTCAGGAGGGCAATCCCCTGCATCTCCGCTTGTGAGAGTCACACAGAGGTGGACCAAATCTCCCAGGAGGAGGAGGGACACAACAGGGAAGGGAGGAGGAGGAGGAGGAATTTGGAGGGGAAGAGCAGAGAAGAGGAAGACAGGGGATAGGGTTAGAGAAGTATACTAAGGACCTCCTAGAGTCAGTACACAGGCCCTGCTCCTAAGCCCTGAGCCCTGCCCCACACTCCAGGCCCTTACCCAGCATTGCAGTCTCTCTCACTGGAACCACCTCCAAAGCAAGGGGTTGAAGTGGCAACAAGGACTGCCCAGCTTCCTCCCCAAAAGCCTGCCCAGGACACTAGCCTGGAAAGACATTTCGCTTGGCATAGGGTCCCTGGGCCATGGCTTCTAGCCCACTCCCAGCAAGATGTTTTGGGACAGGAACCCAGAACTAGCACTCAGGATTTTGACCCACGTTGGTAAGACTTGAGCCCCCTGGGCCAGGGGCATGGGTGGAGGTGGGAGCCGAGGGTCTATCCAATCTCAAACCCATGTGCTCGCCCGGGGTGTCACAGCTGACAGAGCGATTATTCCCCTTCTCCCACTTGTGAGTTCGCCAGAACTGGTGCCCCAATCCCCATCCCACAGATGGGCAAACTGAGGCTGGGAGAGAAGTGACTTGTTGGAGGTCCCAGAGAAAGCCAACAATAGTCAGCTCTGGGAGAGAGTGCTTGAGTGTCAGCTGCCTGCCAGGCCCGTGCTAACCGAGGCCCAAGACGGCACCACCCAGCGCCAGTGACCCACTGGGCTCGGCTTGGGGAAAACCCCAGACTTCCCAAATCACCAGAATGATGGCTGGCATAGGGTCAGCTCTGCCAGGACCCCTCTCTGCCTCCACCTTCTTGGACCTCTCCTGGGGCTCTCTCTGACCTCGTAGGAGGCACAGATTCCCCGGGACTTGTCTGGCAGCATCCAGCATTGTCCCTTCCCAGGATAATTCTTCTCCTGGGTATGCCAGGACCATAAGCTCGAACATTTCCCAAGGACGACTCCAAAATAAATTATTTCAGACTTAACAGAGGCTGCTTAATAAATTCCACTCTTCTAGTTTCTTTGGGTATTTTAGAAACTGATTTATACATACAATATCTCTCTCAAAATGAGACAATCAACACAGG
>RCUC01143816.1:0-28509 GCA_003697995.1 Taxidea taxus jeffersonii | reverse complement strand
GGAGGGCCGCCCCCCATCAAGCGATGAGGTCGCCGGGAGGGCCGCTCTGCGTCCCGCTGCCCACCCGCCGGGACGCCCCACCTCCACGGAGGGGACACCCCTCGGAGGGCGAGACCCGCGTTGGTCACACGGGTGTGCAAGCTGCGCTGGGCCCGGGGCTGAGTCCCAGTCCGCTCTCCTCAGGGACACACGGCACCCCCGACCCCAGAAGTGGTGCGATGCTGGCCCGGGCCCCCCACCCAGTGGCTCAGCTCACCTTCCTGGTGAGAAAGTCGAACTTGGCGTCACACTGCATGCACCTCGGGCACTAGGAGGGAAGATGACCAAGTATCAGGCCCCAGCTCTGAGCGGCGGGGACAGCGCCCCTCCCGCCGCTCCCAGCCCAGATGCTGGGGTGGCCTCCAGCGGGACGGAGACAGGGCGACAGGCTCGGCCACCAGCTCAGGAGCCCCACAGGCCGGGTGGCCCCCCTAGCCGCAGGCCGTGGGGGCTCGGGGGGACGCCGAGGGCACAAGTGAGGTCCGAGCCCGAGCAGCTATGGGCGGGGAATGGCTCAGATGGCATCTCGGGGACCCTAGAGCACACTCGAGCCGGGATAGCGGTCAGAGCCCAAACGGCCACACCGGGGCCGTCCTGCTGCTGGAAGCAAGGACCACGGAAGGACCACGAGACTGCACGGCCGGGAGCACCCGCTGCGGCTACCCTGGGGGAAGGCCCAGCCGGCAGGGCCCGCACGCGACCACACACGCGTCTGCAAGAGGCTGCTCGGGACGGGAGAGGGTGTGGGCTGGAGGCAGGTTCACTGCGGTCACTGGCAGGCCGGGAAATGCTCTCGAACTCTCCTCAGAGAAAGGAACCAGAGGGAACGACAGCAGCCAGGCCGGGGCTCAGGGCAACGGGCGCCCCAGAAGGGCAGAAACCAGGGCGCTGGGCATGGCCTCCCTCCCCCATGCACTCCCGGGACAGGAGGCCCTGCTTCGGGCACCAAGGACAAGGGACGTGCTCAGGCCTCCACAAGAGCTGCTTCGGGCACCAAGGACAAGGGACGTCCTCAGGCTACCACAAGAGCTGGTTCCAGTTTTGCCAGAAGCACCGAAGGGCTCTCCGGGCGCTGGGGAAGCTCAGCTTCCCACAGCAGGAAAGCTGGTCCTGCATCCACAGGGAGCTTCAGCCCAACAGGGCGGCGACAAGGCAACTGTCCCCACCCCTCACCCCCCAGGCAGGGAGGAGGGAAGCCCCAGGACCGGGTTCAGGGGACAGCCGGGCCACTCGCCAGCCCGGGCCACCCCCAGGCTCAACACCGCCCGCCCCCCGCCCCGCTCTGCGAGTCCCTCTGGGCCTCAGCCTTCCCCAAGCCGGGCAAACAGGGCGCTCCGGGGAGATTCCGGACCCGCCAGTCTGTGTTGCTCCGGAGTCCGGCGGCGCCTGCCTCGTGCAGCCACTCCCGGAAGGGCCCGGGCCCCTGTCCTTCCCAGACGCCACCCTGCGGCCACAGCCCCGGCACCGGGAGTGGTGTCGAGCCTTTTGAGATCCCATGACTCACATTCTCTAGTTTCTGCTTTGCCCTTACACTGCCTTCTGGACTGGGACACAGGTCTTGGTCCACCTTGGCCTTCCAGAACCATCTACAGAGTCCCCCGCAGCTTTGAGTGGGAGCTGGCTGCTCACCACACCGTGGCCTCGTCTGCCCATCCCCGGCCACTGCCTCTCCCTTCTGTGAGTTCTGGAAGGCTCCTTGTGGCAGGGCCCGGCTCTACGGGCCCCCCCCCAGTGCCAGCCACAGAACGCGGAGAAAGCCTCCAGCGAGACCAAGGCCAGCCTGCCTGCCGCCCTCCCTCTCCCTCCCCACTGCCTCCCTGCACGCTTCCTGGCGTCAGGCTGCGGAGTTCGGGCAAGTTGAAGGGCCAACTTTTAAACTAAGATCACATCCAGAATTTCAGTTCGTTAGACAAGCAACGAGGAGACCGAGAAAACTGGTCCTTAAGGTAGGTTGCTAACCACGTAACAGAAAAGACACTTTCAAAACTATCAGCGGAGCAATTTAATCTAAAGAAAATGAAATAAAGCAACAGGCAAAGAAGCCAAAGTAAAAATACGGCCAAACACCAGATGCCCCGTCTGAGAAACTGTCCCCAGAGCAAGCAAACACGACAGGCACCAGCCCAGCCCCGCAACGGTGACACCCAACTAGACTGGGGGAGGCCCCGGAAACCCCGCGGGGGGCGCCCCCCCCCCCCCCCCCCCCCCCCCCGCCCGGCCCGCGTGGTGCCCACCAGGGTGGGAGGGGGCTGAGGCTCTCCAGGGCAGGCCCCCCATGAGCGACCTCGGGGAGCCCCGTGAGGGAGGCTCATGCACGCGGGGCACACGCGCCCACAGACCCGTGCTGCCTGAGCCCCGGCACAGGCCGCCCACCGTGACACACACACACACACACACACACACACACACCCCCGCCCCGGGGACACAGCCCGGGGAACAGGAGGCTCCAGCCTGGCCTCCCCGGCCCGCGCTCAGCCCAAGGGCCTCTCACCCGGCAGACTGGATGGAGGAAGCTGGTGGCAAGGGGTCGCCTCTGGAGAGGCTCTGGGCACGGCGGAGGAGGGGGCGGCTGGGGCCGGAATTCCCAGCCCCGCACGCGCTCTGGGGACTCCCGGCAGGTTGGGTGGCCCCGCGGCGGACGCGGGAGCCAAGAGCGGCCGGGGCCCTGGACCAGGCGCGCCTCGGGAACCCCAGGGTCCCCCTGCCGTGCGGCCCAGAGGTCTGGACACTGCCCGACCCTCACAGGAGGAGCCCCCAGAGGCGCGAGGGGCCACTCCAGAAGCAGCCCCAGCACACAGGCGACAGAGGGTCTCCCCTCCACATCAAAACAGAAAGTACGGGGCTGAGAGCCTTTAAAGGGAAGTCAACAAAGGTTACCGCACAAGAAGAGCCTGAGGATGGCCGCGCCGCCTCCCGGGGGCTGGGGGACCGCTGCGCCACGCCCCATGGCCCCCGAGCCCGCCGCCGGGACCAGACCCTCCGACCCTCACACAGCACCGTGTCTACGTTCCTCAGACGGAAACAGATCCTGAAAATAAAATTTAAAGTGCGTGCACTGAAGGATAACCCCGTCTAGGGCCGCCTGGCTGGCTCGGTGGGAAGAGCGTGAGATTCTGGTCCTGGAGTCACGAGTTTGGGCCCCATGCTGGGTGTAGATATCGCCTAAAAAGAACATGCTTAATTAAAAATATAATAATAATCCCGAGGCGCCTGGGTGGCTCAGTGGGTTGAGCCTCTGCCTTCAGCTTGGGTCATGATCTCAGGGTCCTGGGATCGAGCCCCGCATCGGGCTCTCTGCTCAGCGGGGAGCCTGCTTCCCCCTCTCTCTGCCTGCCTCTCTGCCTGCTTGTGATCTCTGTCTGTCAAATAAATAAGTCAATAAAATCTTAAAATAATGATAATAATAATAATAATAATTTCTTCTAAAAAGTAGAAGCCTAACTCCTAAAATATAAATTGGCCCACTCAAAGATTTAACTGCTTAACAAGGGACCAAACTGTAAAATGCCCCGCTCAAAGGCGTGAGGGGAACACACGAGGTCACGGGAACAAGATGACGGGCCAAAGAGGCAAAACAGCAGGTATCACAGGAGACGAGTGCACCCCCGCGGGACAGAGCTCATCTGCGTCCCCCACGCAGACCCCCACTGCCGTCGGTCCCGGGAGAGACGCAGGGCCCACTGCCAAGCGCCCCGAGAAGCACCAGCCGCCGCCCTCGCTCAGGGGCCCTGCACCGAGCCATTTCCGTCAGCACCTGCCGATGGCAGAGAGGTCCTGGGGGCGTCTAGGGGGGCCCCCTGGGGTCCCGGAGAGCAAGTGTCAACACCCTCCCCACCTTGACTGCTGCGGGAGCTTCCACAGAGAGGCCCTTGCCACGTCACTTAGGTGACCCGGTTGCCCCGATCACCCATGACAAGGCCCGACACAGACCCCAACTTCGCCGCATTCTTCACCCTGTTCTTGACCGGCTGCCCCGTCCGTCCGGACTCATCGATCAGAGCAGACCCGTTAGCCTCACTCGGTCCAGCCTTCAGCCCCGTAGACGACGACCCACCCCGAGCCGGAGACAGGCTGACCCGGGGTGATGCTTCCCCTGACGTGGGCTCACACCACCCCCGTCTCCACGTGGGCCTCCGCCCCGACCCGCTGTTGTCCAGCCGGGATCCCTCCCGCCTGGCCTGAGACGCTGGTGGACCCCGAGGTCGCCCTCCCGCAGCCGCCAACGACCCCATCCCGCACCACGTCGCCTGGCTCGGGGCTGTGTGACCCCCTGTGCTCTCCTCCCAGGTTCCGTGTCTGCAAAGAATCCAAGTGTCAGAACAAGAGCACAGAGCTGCTGCCCTCGGCGCTGGTTACAGCGGGGGCTGAAGACTGGCCGGGGAGGGCGGGTTTAAGGGTAAAACTCTGCATCTCCATCTGCTCGTGACAAGCCCCTCCGGCCGCGTGCCCAGGGAGTCCACCGCAAGCCCATCTCCACCACACGAGTCCGAGGCCGCTGCCAGGCTCCCCGCAGACCTGCCAGCCCCCGCCAGCAGGGTTTAGCAACGGTTATTTCGCAGGAACCCCCGGGGAAGCGGAGGGCTACAGACCACCCCTCTGTGCACGCTCGGCACACACGCCCCCAAATGTTGAACACTTTTAAAGGATGTCCCTGCAGGCCCAAGCTAACTACCTGGCACAGGCTCAGGCAGCTACTAAGTACAAGAGACGTGGACTGGACTGGCCTCAGGGTGACCCAGTGGAAAACACAGCCACGATGACACTCGGAAGGCCACCCAACAACACGTCAATGCCGCTAACTGGCAAATGGCAAGGAGCGAGTGGAAGCGGAGGGTCTCCGGGACGCGGTCCAGCCCCGCCCGCCCAGCTCTAAGCCCCAGCCCCACCCACCACGGATAAACAACCGGTTTCTCACCACCGGCACCGGCAGCGCGAGCTCTGTCCCCTCTGCACACAAAGGAGGTCCAGAAGCACAGCGGGCAGCGGGCAGCGCGCAGCAGGGGGGCGTCCCTTCCACAGTGCCAGGCCCAGGGCTGGTGGCAGAGCAGGGGCTGCCGCACCCCTCCCCAAGGCTTCCGGAGGCTCCTCGCCCGCACTGCCCCGTGCCAACTTTCTTTTCCTCCAGAACACTCTCTGCTAAGTTCGGGACTCTTGGACCATGCCCCAGGAGACTTCAAACTCTACTTCCCCCACCCCCACCCCGCACCGCTGCCTCCCCAAAGGCCTCCGGGGCCTGGCCTGGCTCTTCCAGGGACAAACGGGGCAGGGGGTGCTCTGGAGCAACGCCCGCCACCCTTTCGGCTCTGGAACCAACCTCCTGCAGAAGGAGGGACACCTCGCGGATTC
Organism: Taxidea taxus jeffersonii; assembly: GCA_003697995.1. Lineage (NCBI taxonomy): Eukaryota > Metazoa > Chordata > Mammalia > Carnivora > Mustelidae > Taxidea > Taxidea taxus. The sequence goes on along the minus strand of RCUC01143816.1, from coordinate 23,124 downwards.
AAGTGTTCCCACCCAGTGCGCTAGCAACCCGCCAGAAGACCCCTCTTGTCGCTTCGTGGTCAGCAGTGACCAAGAGGCAGGAAAACACAGACGGTGTCTCCCTGAAACACCACATTGTGGGAGAGAGAGCCAGGGGGACGGCAGTCACCCCAGCCGCTAACCCAGTGTGGCCGCCCACGGTGCTTCCGTCCAGATGGCTCTCGCTACCGGCCACCAGGTCCCTGAGGGGCGGGGGGGGGGGGGGGGGGGGGCTATCGGTGCTGTTGGAATTCACAGCGGGTTGGTCAGGGACAGGATGTCTCTAGTGGCTACGCGAGAGGGTCCTTGATGGAAAAATTCTGCCCCCCACTCCCTCACCTCCGTGACACGTGGGCGACCACCCAGTGATCTGGCCACGGGTGATGTGTCCACAGGTGCAGAGTCGGGCTGCGGGCAGGTCACGACCACCCCTCCCCTGCCTGTCCCCACCTCGAGCCATGCTACTTCCACTTCCCGGAGCACAGTAACTTCCGCACTCAGGTGTGACCAGGAGACATGATGCTTTCATCCTTCCACAGCACTAACCAAGCAGGCCGCGCGAGCAAAGGTACATGCTGTTCCGAGGACGAGCGCCAAGGGTAAAACAGAAACGAACGGCTCACACAGGGCAAGACGGGGCGGAGGCCGGGGAGGCCCACGGCAGGGCCATGACCTCCAGGCTGGCCCCTCCTCCCCCGCGGCCCTGCACGGGGCCCTCCCCAGCTCCGGGCCGCTTGCCCTCCTCCCACACCACACTCCTATTTCACCCGTGCGCGGAGAGCCCGCGGCCCCAACAGCGATCGTGGGGGTGGGGCTGGTCAGACACAGGGGTCACTTGGAGCGCTCCCAACAGGGGCTGCCAACTTCCCCCCGGCGCCGGCGGCTTCCGGGAACGCACGGACGTCTGTCCCCCGCCCCCGGGAACCAACAGCCGCTGCCTTGTGGACACCAAGGGCCTCGCGAAGGTGCCGCACCCACGCGGCCAACGCGGACGGCTCAGCGCCCCCCAGCCTCGCCCTCCCGCGCCTCCCAGCAGGTGCGGCCCCCGGCCCGGACGCCCTCCTCACCGTCCACCGGAGCCTCCTGCTCGAGCCCCCGCTCCGCTCGCACCGCGCAAGGGCCGCCCGTCCCCCCACGGAGGGCTCCGCTCGGCGGCTCAACCAACAGAAGCGGAGCTCGCGCCGGACGTCGCGGGCGGGCAGGGCCCGGACCCGGCGGGAGGAGCTGCCCGTGCCCGGCGCCCTCCGCGCGGGGGTCGGGGCGCGCGAGCCTGGGCGCCCCGAGAGGGAACCGGGCGGCCCCGGACGGGCTGGAGCGCGGGCGGCGGGAGTCCGGGGGGCCGAGGGCAGCCGTGGCGGCGCCTGCAGGAGCCAGAGCAGCGGTGCAGGCTGCAGGGACGCTGACGCGGGGGGCCCGGGGCGCGTATGTGGGGCCCTCGGGCGCGGACGACGGTGCGGGGTGTCCCGGGCGAGCGGAGCGCGGGCGGGGGGCGGGAAGCCGGCGGCCGGCGCCGACCTACCTCCTTGTCCGGGACCCACGGCGGCTCCTCCAGGCCGAAGGGGCTGCCCAAGGCGCGGTGCTCGGGTACCATGCGCAGGCCGCTGGGGGAGCGCACCAGCTTCTTGGCATCGCGGCGCGCGGCCACCTCGGAGGACATGACGCCGCCACCGCGCTCGCCGGCCGCCCGGACCCCCGCCCCGCCAGGAGCCCCGCCCCGCCCGCGTGGATGACAAGGGCCGCGTCCAATCGCCACGCCCGGCCCGGAGCGCGGGCCAATCGGAGCCCGGGCTCCGCCCCACAGCCGCGCACTTCAGCGCTGCGGTCGGCCACCAATCCGCAGGGAGGACGCGCCCAGGCACGCCCCGCCCCCTGGGACGAGCGAGACTTTGGATTGGTCCGTTAGTCTGCGTCGCGGCGCCGCTTCCTCTCTGATTGGCAATTCCGGTGCGGGACGCCGGGCTCGTATTGGAAAGGGAGGTAGCGCGAGGCGGCGAGCGCGGCGCGGGGTGAGCGGGGCCCCGGGCGGGGTCGCGGGGGGTCCAGGCGGGCGAAGCGCGCGGGGCGGGGGCGGGGGCGGCCGCCGGGGGGTCGCGCGGGGCGGGGCGGGGCGGGCTCTGGCAGCTGCTGGAGGCCCGGAGTGCGGCGGGGCGGCCCCGAGCTCCGAGCGGCGCGCGACCCCCGCTGCCCCGCGAGCCTAACCGAGATGCGCCCGAGGCCGCGGGGCCCGGAGGACGCGGGCGGCGGGCTCACCCCTGCGCCTCGGGGAGGGTCGCGCTGCCCCCGGCGCCGGCTCCCCCACCGCGGAGGCGCGAGGCGCGGCGCTCCCCGGGCTCGTCGTCAGGACCCGCGTCTCGCGTCCGCGCCCCCCGCAGCCTCGGGGCCCGCGCGGGGCCAGCTGGAGCCTCCTCGCCGGGGGCGCGGCCGGGGCCTTCCGGGGCTCGGGCAAGGACACACACTCCGTGCAGAGCTGGGAGCGGCGGGCGCGGTGTTCGGCCTCGAGGTGGTGCCTCCCAGGGTCTCCCCTTCCCGTTCTGGTCCGTCTCCGGCCAGGCCAGGAGGGCGCCCCGCAGCTCCCTGACAACCGACTGCCCCTCCCGGAGCCCGGACTCCTGCTTCGGTTCTGTCCTTAGAAATCGGACGTCACGCCGTCCCCACACTCAGGGCACCTCTTGGCGCTGCTCTCAGTCCCCATCGCCTCTCCCTGTGCGTAGCCGGCCCTGGGGCCCTGGGTTCCGGCGCCTCTTTCTGGCCGAGACTCAACCATCCTCCAGTTGGCGGTCCTGGCGGCCGTGGGGGGCCGCGGCCTCTGCAGTGTCCTCGCCGGCGTCGCGTTTGTTTCAGCCCTGGCCTGGGAGCGCTGCCGCAGCGAGGTGGGCCCCCGGGCGTGAGCGCCTTCCTGCCGGCGGTCAGGGTCCCAGGGTGGGGTCACGCCTGGCCTGGGCGTCAGGCTCCGTGGCCGTCCCTGAGCGGTACCATCAGTTCTGGGTACCAGCCCTGTTTCCCTGGGTGGCCTGCAAATGGGACGGTGCGAATGACGTGGTTCTTGAAGCTCTAAAATCAACGTGGGGGTGCCTGGGTGGCTCAGTGCGTTAGAATCAACATGGCGATGTGATGTCTACGTCACCGCCTAAGCACTGCCAGGGCCAGTGACCATCCCCTCAGCGGAGGTCTTGCTGGTAGACATCGACGCTGGGTTCAGCCTGAGTGGCTGCGGGCCTTGGCCTTCCTGCACGCCCTGCTGCACTCTCGGCCTTGCTGCTCTGGGGGTCCCCGGCAGAGTGGGGCCGCCAGCAGGGGTGGGGGTGGGCTCCTGCCCTGCAGCATTTAGAGCTTGGGCCAGGGAAGGGCTGTCGGCCTTCAGTCTCCACTGTCCGCCGTGGAAACAGCTTGGTGGTTGTGGAGCTTCCAACTCACAAGCATCCTGCAAGATCCAAAATCCACTTTCCCGGTTCTTCCCAGATCCTCCATGGAGACACACTTGGGGGAGATGAAACTGAAGAACGCAGAAGACACTTCACTCCCGGGAGCGCAGTGCGCCTGATCGCCACCTGCCCGTGTCCTCCTCTCCGAAGAGGTAGGTCCAGGCAGGGTGCTCACCTGGACACCCCGGGCCGGGCCTCGGGGCGGGAGCACGTGCTCATTTCTACCCCTCTGCAGGGGCTAGAGCGGGCCTGCCATGTATGGTGTGGCCTTTAGGACTCAGGTGACCTAGGGGCACTTCTTCAAACATCCATCTGTGTGTTGGAATTCGCGGGTTTTTTTATTTAACTTATTTATTTGACAGAGAGAGATCACAAGTAGGCAGAGAGGCAGGCAGAGAGAGAGGAGGAAGCAGGCTCCCCGCTGAGCAGAGAGCCCGATGCGGGGCTCGATCCCAGCACCCTGAGATCATGACCTGAGCCGAAAGCAGAAGCTTTAACCCGCGGGGCCCCCCAGGCGCCCCTGGCATTCATGGTTTCTAAGTTAGCAAATGGTTGCTCAAACAGACGCTTTGCCTTAGACTTACCTCGGTGGTTCTCCTCTGACAGGGAAGTCTCCTCCAGCCTCGGGGCTGACGGGGAGCCCGTCTCACAGGGGACTGTGTACCCAGGCCCCCCTCACTCTGCTGTGCTCGGCTTCTGGGCACTTGGCGGTGACAGCGAGCGCGCTGGAATTCGTGTCCCTGGGAAGGTACTCACCTTTGTGGTCAGGCTGTTGAGATGGATTTGGATCAGCTGGACCTGAACCCCAGAGTCATCGCTGCGGTCAAGAAAGGTAGGTGGCCGACGTTTGCATCGGGCAGCCGAGGGAGACGCGGGCAGGCCCACGGGCACAGGGCGCACGGAGCGGGTCAACGGGAGGCCTGTCCGAGTCCCCTTCCCCAGGACGGTCCTCGTTATGACATGCTGGGATGCGCTGCGGGTTTTTAGGGGTGTGTGTGTGTGTGTGTGTGTGTGTGTGTGTGTGTGTTTCACTGAGGGCCTCTTTAATTTTATTTTCATCAAAGGAAATACATGTTTGTCGTTTAAGAAGTGAACGGAACTTCTCACACCACTTACGAGTCTATTACCGCGTTCTTCGGTGTTTCCGTCCGGGTTGCTAAATGCGTGTTCACGTTGCTGTGCTCAGCTCCTCGCTGTCAGGGCTACTCACAGGGTGTGTGTCACACTGATGACGACCGGCTTGCTTGTGACCCTGCTTCTTCCACTCCTCCCCCCCCAACAGCTGGAACAGTTTGGGCCATTAGGGTTTTGCTGGGGACGTAAGAACTGCTGCCAAACTGGGAGGTTAAGACTGTTTCCTTTCTTGTAGCATCTTTGTTATTTTCCTCCAAAGTTGTTAGTTGCCTTCTTTTTTCCGGTGCTGTCTTCTGTGCATGTCTTACTGACTTCTCCCTCAGTGTCCGATATGTCCATCAAGTACCTGGCCCTCGTTCTTGAATGCTCGAAGGGCTGGCGGCCCATCCGTCCTGTGTGTCCCCTGGTGCACCCACCCCCGCTACCCTGCGCCAGCTGGTATCCTGGAATCCCTTCACCCCTGCTGTCTCCCAGGGCATTCGCCGGGGAAGCTTCAGCATTAGGATGCTTGTTGATCGTATCACGTAGACGCCTAAGGACACGTGGGGGCTGGTGCAGCGCATGGTAATGTCCTACATGGGCGCAGTCTCGTGGTCCTGTTTCTTCATCCTTAGCTCTTGGCTTTTTCAGAGCCCGTGGGTCATTTTGCTTTGTTTTCCCTCTCACGCAGTCTGTGTGTCTGTCTGAACTGCAGCATCGGTGCATGCTTACTTACGGTAATTCTTGATGCGTGTGGGGTTAAGTCCGCCTTATTACGCAGAGCTGTTTTTCCTGTTTTTGTGGTAGTTTCCCATTTTTGGCTTCTTCTGGATTGATTAGGTATGTTTTCAGCATATTTTTTTCTACCTGTTTGAAAGTATTGCATTTATCCAAGCCCAAAATTAATTTATCCACTCTCCCCCCCAAATACCAGACCTTTTGGACACATTGACTCTGCTTCACTCCCCACCTAGCTGTTGCCCACTGGCATTGTAACCCTCACAGCTTCTTTGCTGTTTGTCCCACAGGCCATCCCCCCTTCCCCACCATGCCAGGGTCTGGTACCAGGGATGCATGTTTGGAACCCGGCTCAGCTTTCCTTCTTGTGCCCCTTCTCTCACGCATGGTGCCCACCCTGCCCTGGGATCGTTCTCTGGCCTTGACTTACGTGTGGGCCTGCCTGGCCACAGAAGCCCCCCCCCCTTTTTAAAGATTTTATTTATTTATTGGACAGAGATCACAAGTAGGCAGAGAGGCAGGCAGAGAGAGGGAGGAAAGCAGGCTCCCCGCTGAGTAGAGAGCATGATGCGGGGCTCCATCCCAGGACCCTGGGATCATGACCTGAGCCAAAGGCAGAGGCTTTAACCTACTGAGCCACCCAGGTGCCCCAGAAACCTCCTTTCTTGAGAGATGTTTCTGGGATAGGGAACTGGGTGGCAGCCACTGCTCTAGGCCCTTGGGAGAGGCCTCTCATCTGTGGCGCCTGCTGCTCCTGCTGTGAGGTGGGAATCCCCTCCAGGCCCCCTCCGTCTTCCTTATCGTCATCACACTTCACTCAGGGGCTCCCAGAGCCTCGGGGAGTGGATGATGGGGCCTGCCCGTCAGGTGCCCGGATTTGGAGGGCAGTAGTCCTGAAAATACCGGCTGTCGTTGCTGTGCTGCCTTGTATTACTGTAGTCGGAGCCTGTCCTGTAGTTTCCTTGTGTAACTTCAGCCAGATTGAAGTCGACGACGGAGATTTTGCATTATTCCGGACCAGACTTGCAGAGACTGACCAGCCTGTCCAGCCTCGACGTGCAGCAGCTGCTGAGAACGGCCTCCTCACACCTGCGGGGCAGCCGCGTCTTCACAGGTGGGCGCGGAGTGCGTCTGCCCCGGCCTGGGGAGGCATGACTGCTGGCCGGGTCACAGCGTCAGGGTGGGGACCTACCAGGCGGGCGGGGGAGCCTCGGGGACCCTCGCTCCGGAGAGTCAGCTCTGGGGCCAAAAGAGATGGGACCCGGCGAAGGGGTGCGGGAAGCAGGGGTGAGTGGGCAGTTAGAGCCCAGGGCGCTGCCGCTAGAAGCTTCCCAGCCAGGACCACCTCCTCCCTGCCCACCGGCCTCCACCCCCCACCCCCTGATGTGACCAGTCACCCGTCCTCCCGCCACGTGGTGCCTGACAGCCCCTGCGACCCCCCTGCGTTCCCAGCGCTGCATCTGTACCGGCAGAACCAGAGCTGCCCCGCGCGGTCGCAGCGCCTGAGCCTGGGCTGCCCCGTGCTCGACGGGCTTCTCCGCGGCGGCCTGCCCTCCGACGGCCTCACCGAGCTGGCCGGCCCCAGCTCCGCCGGGAAGACCCAGCTGGCCCTGCAGCTCTGCCTGACCGTGCAGTTCCCGCGGCGGCACGGGGGCCTGGAGGCCGGTGAGTGGCCGTCCCCCCGCCGCCGGGGCGGGGGACGGAGTTCGGGGGGCCACACTGCACGGGACCTGCGCTGGACGTGCCTCCGGGGTCTTGCCCAGTTCCCGCGTCCCCTTCGCGTCTGCTGTCGGTTCTGCCCTCTCCACCCAGCCGGGGGTGGGGGCCGCGGGCGCGACAGCCTGTCCTCACCTGCGCCCGCTCGCTGGTGGCCCGCGGCTTCCTGCGCCCTCACTCACACGCTCGGACACACACCACCGGCTTGCACATGTGCTCGTACACATGTGCTCACACCACTAGCTCGAACACACATGTGCTCAGTCCACCAGGCTGCGCACACACGCTCGTACACACACACACGCTCACACCACCAGGCTGCGCACACACGCTCGTACACACACACACGCTCACACCACCAGGCTGCGCACACACGCTCGTACACACACACTCACCCCACCAGGCTGCGCACACACGCTCGTACACACACACACACGCTCACACCACCAGGCTGCGCACACACACTCGTACACACACACACGCTCACACCACCAGGCTGCGCACATACGCTCGTACACACACGCTCACCCCACCAGGCTGCGCACACACACTCGTACACACACGCTCACCCCACCAGGCTGCGCACACACGCTCGTACACACGCTCACCCCAGCCTGGCAGCCATCTGGAGTACAGAGGCGGAAACCCGGGCGAGCGGTGTCTCGCTCCTCCACTTCTGGGGCAGGCGTGTGGGCTGGAGCCCCAGGGTAGCGGGTGCTGGGCCGGGCCTCTTGCGCGGCTCGCTGCATGGGTGACCTGCGCACAGGCGAAGTGGCAGGGGGACTTTTTCGGGCTGCCTGTGCAGGTCTCCCAAGGGCTCAAAATCTACACTGTTTCTACCAAGCGTGAGGTAACCAGGGTGCCTGTGACGCGGCTGCCTCGCCGCCCGACACTCCAGGGTCCCTCCTGGCCGCACGGCCGAGCTCACCCTGCTGCCCGCACAGGCTGGGCCCCATGGTGGGCTGGGGACACGCCAGGGCCAGACCTCCGGCCCCAGGGGCATGCGCTGGGGACGCGCGCCGGTCTGTGGGGCTGCGGGCCCCCCGTGGGGCACGGGCGCCCGGTCTGCCATCACCCACCTCCCGTCAGCACCAGGAACTCTGAGGGGCAGGTCCCTCCCGACCATGTGTGACGGCTGCTCCCACCAGAGCCGCTACTTTGTGTGTCACTCTCGTCCTTACGTCTCTGGGCGAGGGCACAGCCCAAGAGGGCCTAAGGGGCAGGCGCCTGGCGCCGGAGCTGGGTAGATGCACTTGGCCTCGGAAGTGGGTCGTCCGCTTACCCCACGAGCGCGCTGCGGTGATTGCAGACTTGTGCTGCTCAGGAACGAGCTGAGCCCCCCACCCCCGTCCGCAGGGCCCGAGGGGGGCTGCACCCCAGACAGGCTGGAGGGCAGGGCTGGCCGTGCAGTCAGGACCCCGAAGCTCTCCCAGCCCGGTCTCCTTCACTGCACCATGGTCCGCGCCACTCTGGCCCAGCGGGGTCCCTGCAGACCCATCTGCTCCCGGACCGGTCACACGAGCAGTTACCGTTGGCGTCTGTGTCCAGGGCTGGGTCCGTATTCGGTGCAGGCCCGGTTGGGGGTGTGGGAAGGGCACTGCGAAGGCAGGTCCTCAGAGCTGCACCCGTCCTGTAGCCGGAGCCCCGAAGATGTCCCGCAGCGGAGCCTGTGCCCCATCCCGAGACACGACAGGCCCGGCGTGGCCCCTCAGCAGCCTGCACACTCGCTCCAAGCCCGGCCTGAGGCGGCCCTGCCCCTGGAGAAGCCTGCCCTGGCCACTGCTGGTCTGGGGGGGCGGGGGTGTCTCACTCCACCGCCACCATGCCGCGCAGGGACTCTCAGTGACAGCCATGTCCCATCACGTGGGCCGCACTGGGCATCAGAGGTGCACAGAGCTCCCCGCGTCTCCAGACAGAGGCAAGGACGCCAAGAACCAAGAGCTGGGGGACAAGGGGCTGTGGGGAGCCGAGCTGCCGGGTGGCCAAGGAGGCTCTGGCAATGCCCATCAGATGCCGGCCGTGGGCTGCCCACACGGGTGTCTCAGAGGGGCGCGGCCCCCAAGGTTACCAACCTTAAACGCTGGGTCCAAGATGCCCATGTTCCTGACAAAATAACTCCTCTGATCTGGTGAGATCTGAAAGCCCTAATTTTGTAAAGGACGGCGAAGACATTGCACTTTTGAATCCTGCACGTAATGGAGCCCCCTGGCCCGCCACTGTGTGCTGGGGCCACCCCAGAGAAGCCACCGAAGCCTGTCGCGGGTGAGGACAGCACGGCGAGGCCCCGTGCCTTCCCCTGCCGCACGCCCAGGCGGGCGAAGGGGCTTCGGGGCTGCACCCACAGACTCGGTTCTGCCCGGAGCCTCCGGTCCAGCGCGCTCCCCTCCCCGCCAGATGGGCCAGCACGCTCCCGCCCAGGGGCCCCGGGGCAAGCAGGGTCGGTCTCGGCCGCGTCTCCAGGCGGCATCTCCCCTGAAGTACGGTCTGGACCGCGCCCAGAAGGTTAAGGAGAGGCGGACGGTCAGGCGCCCGCCACGCACCGGTCCGCAGGTCTGAGATTCTGCTGGAACACGGTTCCACTGAAGTGCGAAGTCAGGCGCACACGGGGCACGTGCGCGTAGGTGCTGCGGGTCGTCCAGTTCCCCTGCCCGAGTCCGTGCAGGGACCGACGCAGGTGAGGGGCACAAAGGTCCGCTGGGGACCCTGGGCACGGCCAGCGCTCCACCAGAACACCGACTATTTCGTTTTTTAAAAATGGAGACGAGGTTCACATACCATAGAATTAGAACGTACAACGCGATGCTTTTTAGTGTATTCCCAAAGCCGTGTTTCCGTCACTACTGCCTAATTCTAGAACATTCCACGGGCCTCCCCCCCACTGCCCACTAGCAGCCCCGGCTCGGCTGCCTGCTCCAGGGACTCGCCCGTCCTGGACATCTCGCAGACGTGGACTCCTGCGCCGTGGCCTCCCCGGGCTCCCCTCGCCCGGCGCGACGTCTGTAAGGTTCTGTGTCAGAACGTGTCATTTGCCGCCCGCCCGTCCGCGTGCCCGGGCTTCTGTGGCCAGTGCTGCTCTTAGCACCGGCCCTCGGGAGCACAGTGGCTCTCGGGAGCACACGCACAGCCCGGACCGCGGGGTCCCGTGGAGTGCCGTGTCCGAGCGGGGCAGGGGCCGCAGGACGGCGTGCCAGCCCCATCAGCGCGCTGCCCTCGCCCACGCGGGACGTGGGGATTTGAGCCACGGTCGTGGGCAGGCGGTGGCATCCATGGTGGATCCGATCGGCATTTCCAGTGACCCGGGACCTTCGGCCTCTGCTCGTGGGCCCGCCGACCACCCGCACGGCTCCGGGGGAGAAGGCCTGCTCAGGTCCTTTGCCCGGTTTCTGATTCGGGGCGTGCTTTGTGGTGAGTTGTGAGAACTCCGCATGCTGCGGCTGCTCGAGTCCTTCCGGGCGCGGGGTTTACGGTCTTGTGTCCCCGGTGTGGGTCATCTCTTCGTTTTCTTGACGGTACCGTTGCTCAGGTCTGGTTTCTCTGCCTTTGCCCCCCCGGCCGTCGTGTCACACCCAAGAAGCTGGGGTCGCGGAGGCTTCCCCCACGTCGTCTTGGGAGCCCGGGGTGCTTTGGCAGCCCCCGCGCAGGCTGAGAGAGGAGGGTCTGGTCCTGTCCTCCAGCTGCAGTGACCCGGCTGTCCCAGCGCCATTTGTGGGAGAGACCGTTCTTTCTGTCATTGACCTGCCGGGGACCTTGGTTGAAAATGAGTTCCCACCAACGCTCGGGTTTACCGGTCCCCAGTTCTTTCTCGTCGTAGACTCGGGGTCCTTCCCCGTGCGGGGATCCAGGCCCGGGCCGGGCTGCTGCCTCCGGGTGTCTGGGCTTCTGGGAGCACGGGGCCTGTTTGCTGCCCGGCTTTTCCAGGCACACACAGGCACGTGTCCCCGTACAGCCCAGGATGGCGGGAGGAGCCCTGAGTGGGGCCTCTTGCGTGCAGGAGGGGCCTTGCCGAAAGGCCCTGCTCTCTTCCACTCGAGATAGGCCGGGGCTGGGCCCCTGGGGTGGCATCCCGTCAGCAGGGCGCAGGGTGTCCGAGAGGAGGGGCCCTTTGCCTCCCCAGGGGCCGTGTACATCTGCACCGAAGACGTCTTCCCCGCCCCGCGTCTGCAGCAGCTCATCGCTCAGCAGCGGCGCCTGCGGACAGACGTCCCGGGAGACGTGGTCGACAGGATGCAGTTTGGCAACCAGATCTTCATCGAGCACGTGGCCGACGTGGTGAGTCTCTCTGGCCCAAGTTCCGGGGGGGAGTCAGTCCGGTGGGAGAGCCACACTCGAGAGCTGGGCCACCCCGCGTAGCTGTCAGCAGAGAGGCCCGGGCCACACGTGTAAGTCCACGTGATCGGGTGCCCGAAATTCAGGTCAGATTGGGCATCCTGGAGGACTCGTCCCCCCACCCACAGGGAGTGGGGAGGGCAGCCCGTGAGCGAGGATGCCCAGCACGCCACCTCCTGTCCCTGACCTGCGCCCCCGGCCACGGCGCTCCATCCCCTTAAAAAGGCCGCAGCTGCAGGGGACCCCCTCCCACCGCTTCCTGCTCTCCGGCCACCCTGCGACACCCATGGCCAGCCGTCCCAGCCAAAGCAGTCTGTGTTGGGTTTTACTTCTGCCTCTGACCGAGCAGAAAGCCCCGTCAGGACACGGGAGCCCCCCAATCTGGCCAGGGCCTATCAGGCCCCCAGCCCCAACAAGCCCCTCGGATGGCTGACTGCCATCTGGCCACAGCACCCGGGGATGGGGGGAGGGGGGGGCGGACAGACACAGATCTGGAAGCATCAGCAAGAGACACACCCCTGCCTGTGGACAGATAAGAGTGTGGGAGCCCTCTGGGAGAGGGCAGAGGGCCAGGAGCTCAGGGCAGGTCCAGCAGGCAGGGAGAGTGGCTCCGGGGCCTGGCCAGCTTCCACGTGGCGCACTGTTTGGAGGGAAGGATCGTGAGGAAAGCTGGGAGGACTAAACCAGCACACCAAGGAAGAGTGAGGCAGACCTCTCCACGCAGCCCGGCTTCCGCGCACACTCGGGGGAGCGAGGTGCTCCCCCAGCACCCCCGATGTCTGCTGGGCTGGAAGGAGCCCCCAGACCCCAGTGGGCCTTCCCCCATTTAAAGATTGTTACAAAAATTGCAAGGAGGGGCGCCTGGGTGGCTCAGTGGGTTAAGCCTCTGCCTTCCCCTCTGGTCATGATCTCAGGGTCCTGGGATCGAGCCCCACATCAGGCTCTCTGCTCAGCAGGGAAGTCTGCTTCCTCCTCTCTCTCTGCCTGCTTCTCATCTCTATCTGTCAAATAAATAAATAAAATCTAAAAAAAAATTGCAAGGAAAGGATAAGGCATATAAACTTTTAATTTTTAAAAATTTACAATAAAGGATATCACACATAGCTTGGGAAGTAACACAGGACGCTGTGGCCCACGGGGCCCACAGCTGCAGCCTCCTCCACAGGGGGCCAGGACACAGATGGCCTGCGGGTCTCCCCAGAACCGTGGCCCAGGAGGGGCCCACCCCGTCATCCTGTAGGGGCCAAGCGTAGCCATGGCTCTGCAAGCGACGCGCACCCCGCCGAGCAGCGCAGTTATTAGTAGGACTGTGTGCGCCGGGGCACAGGGACACACAAGACGAGGTTAGTGCTGCAGGCTCCCAGCTCCAGGGCCCTCCAGCCTCGGTGGCTGTCCCCTGGCCGTCACAGGGCTGGCTCTGGCTGCACACGAGCAGCGTGGTCCTGGGTTCCCCAGGTTGGATGTGGCTTCACTGCAAGAGGAGACCGCAGTCAAGGCCAGGGCCGCCGAGACCCGCGGTGGCCTGAGTATGGTTCTGGAGACAGCTCAGAGCAGAAGGCTCCCTTGCCCTGTGTCGCCTGGCGGGGGGCTGGTGGTGCTGGTAGGCCCTCCCTTGCGGTGGGGGACAGGCTGGGGCACCCGCGGGGACAGGAAGGGATGGGGGGACTCACATTACCGCTGGCGTCCTCGAGACCACTGCTGCTGCTGTCATTTTCCACAAAAAGAGGCTCTACTGGGGATGCCCTAGAGACAGAAGCATAAAATGGGGTTTCACCTGGGGGGAGGCAGCCAGCGTGTGGTCACCCGGCACCATGCCCCGAGTCCAAGCCAGCAGGACAGGTGGCCCCAAAGGAACAGGCCCGAGGCCCCGGAGGATGGGCAGGACTGGCTTGGGCACAGCCCAGGGGTCTTCCCAGTAGAGGCAGCCTCGCCCCACTGTCTCCCTCCTCCCTCCACGGGAGGGCTGCCCCCACACCTGCCTGAGAGCAGTATGGCCCCGGACTGTGGCAGTCACGAGCCTGCCTTCCTGTGGGGCTGCATCCAGGATCAGTGCCTGGCATGGGGCCAGGAGAGGAAGGCAGGTCACGGTGATGGCCCCGGGGGCTACTGCCCTCACGGGGGACTTGAGAAGTAAAGGGACGGTGTGAGGGGTCCCTTGGTGCAGGGCAGAAGGGGAGACACGGGTGGCAAAGGCGGTGACACCATCTACCGTTGGCTTGCAGGACGCCCTGCTGGAGTGCGTGAGGAAGAAGGTGCCTGTGCTGCTGTCCCGGGGGATGGCCCGTTTGGTGGTCATTGACTCCGTGGCGGCCCCGTTCCGCTGTGAGTTTGACAGCGCGGCCTCGGTCGCCAGGGCCAAGCGTCTGCAGGCACTGGGCGGTGCCCTGCGTTGGCTGAGCTGCACCTTCCAGAGCCCGGTGCTCTGCATCAACCAGGTGGGTGCCCTCACCAGCACCCCAGACCGCAGACGGCCTCAGCCGATCGTTTAGGGGAGACGCGGGGAGAAGGGGGGAAGCAGTGGGGTCTTCGCAGCCATTGACCCCAGTCTGCACGTTCCAGGTGACAGAAGCCACAGAGGAGCAGGGCGCGGCACCCAGGCCACAGGGGTGAGCAGAGAGGGGCAGGAGGGCAGCGCAGAGGTGTGGATGGAGGGCTGGGACGCCCGCGGTTCTGTAAGTAACGGCTGGGCCTGTCTTCCATCTCAGCCCCTGGGACGAGCGCGTCTCCCCAGCTCTCGGAATGACCTGGTCCCACCAGCTCCTGATGAGGCTGATGGCAAGCCGACATCGCCGGGAGGAGGGGGGGGCCGCGCCTGGCCGCCCGGACCGCACCCTGAGGGTGATCTTCGCCCCTCACCTGCCCCCCTCATCCTGCTCCTACACGGTCAATGCAGAGGGAGTGCGAGGGACTCCGGGGACCGAGTCCTGCTGACACGGTGTCCATGGAGCGCATGGCCAGATCAGTGGCGGATGCTGGCCAAGCCCTCCCTGCTCTGCGGGCACCAGGGCCTGACGGGGACTCGGCACGCCCGTCGCCGGGTCTGGGTGGGCAACCTTCACCACAGGAGGCAGCAGAAGCCACCGGCGAGGCCTCCCCACGGTGGGCCCAGGACCCCTCCACAGCTCACTCTATGCCAGGCTCTGGCCTAGGTAGTAAGGCCTCCACATTGCTGCGGGTCCTCTCCACAGCCCTGGGGTGGTCTTGGAGCCACTGAGTACAATCAAGTACAATCAAGTGACTTGGCCATCATCCCGTGGCTCTGAGCCCAACACGGGCCCCGCCCAGGCCGGTGCCAGGACCACAGGCACCACCTGACCCGGTCCTGGAGGTGGAGGCAGAGGCCCCCGGAACTGGGCAGACTCTTTCTGTTTGGACATTTTCTAGAGCAGAAACGTTCGTCATTTCTATCCCATTTTTTAAAATAGTCTGTGGCCCTCAAAAGGTCAGGAGGGGCTGGTATGAATAGGAAAAAGGCTTTTAGGGTTGCAGTTTTATAAAAGAGCCTTTCTACAAGTACAGGAACTTCACAGCAGGAAATAAACCATTTTATCTGTGTAATTAAATATAAACAATCCCAAATTATTTTCTAAGCAAATCACACTAACAGTGAGAAAACTACGATCGAGGGCTGTATGCGTGCCAGAGGGGCCTCCCCTGGGGGGCGCGCACACGCACGTCAGTAGCGGGGTCCCCTGCCCACCCATCCCAGAGGGCCGCCCCTGCAGGAGCGTAGCCTCTCCGCGACACAGACGGCCCAGACCCCCAAGGAGTTCCGCGGCCAGGGCCCCACACCATCCCCTCCATCCCACGCTCTCCTCAAGGCTCGGCGCACGGGCCTCGCAGACCTGGGGTCCCCCCCGGGGGTTCTCCCCTAGGACCATGGGGACAAATGTGCAATAGTGCCCGTCTTTCTGCCCGCCCCAGGCACGCACAGGGCCCTGCCGAGACTCCCTCGGGGCCGGGAAGCTCCCCCTTGGTCGCTGCTTCGCAGCACTCAGGTTCTGCGGAGCGAGGCCCCGACGGAGCGGCCGCCAGGAGGAAGGGCAGACTGACGTCTGCAACGCGCCTCCAGAGACTTGCTGTAAAGTTACAGTGAGGGACGATACGTTCTGTGAACCGTAAAGGGTGTTTTTAGCAATATCAGTGTGTCACCGTAAACGCTGAATTTCTCCCACGTGATATTTCTAGCAGCTTTCTGAACTAACAAATGACAGGAATTTTTTAATTCCAGGAAATAGCAGACTCCCTCCGCGACTGTAAACACAACACGAGCGCCACGGGCGGCCAGGCCGGCTGCCGTGGCTAAGTCGGGAGGGTCAGGAGGCCCAGGCCTCCTGCCGCCTCCCCGCTCTGACAGGCCGCGGAGGGGCTCTGCAGACGGTGGCCAGCTCCTGTCTGTCCTCTGGCCGGGGGCTCGAACTGGACAGGAAGCACGTACAGTGGGTGCTGGCTGGCACTCGAAGGGTCCCCTCACTGGGAAAGGAAAACGTTGTGAAGGAGGGACAGCCACCCCCACCGCTGCTCTCTTTGAGAATGTTCGAACCCATGAAGTAGGGACAACCGGGCTCATTCTGTTTTGGCACAAGTTCAGAAATCTGACATTACAGGTTTCCAGGCAGCAGCCCCCGAGACACGGAAGTTTCGATGACCTGGGTTTCAGGAGGCCGTCTGGCTTCTCTCGCCCTGGCTACGTTTCCTCACAGCCCAAGGCAATGTGGGCCCTCAGAGAACCAAGGCCCGTGAGCTCACAGGCGGCTTCAACAAAGGCCCCCTGCTGAGAGCGGGACCTTAAATCCTGTTCTCTAGACTCCAGTGTCACTAGTAGGGAAACAGGTTAGGCTTCCAAAGCACCAGATCAGCTTGGTGGCCGAGAAGAGCACTTCGGACAGAGGGGACAGGGCAGCTTCAGACAGGGGACAGGGCAGCTCCCGGAGCCCTCCCCACCGGTCACATCACGCCCTGGCAGCCCCTGCGCCTCGAAGGGAAGCAAGGACACGGCTCTGCTGTTCTCTCGGCTTGAGCATCTCACATCCCACCCACCTGCAAACCAACCCTGGAGAGCGTCCCCGGCCCATCAGAAGCTGCAACGCCGGAAAGTCGGGCGCTGCGGAAAGGGGGGCGGCCGTGGAAGCCCCCCGGCCAGACCCACAGGCACCTGCAGGCAGAACCGATCAGAGCACCGATCTCTGGGCAGGAACAGGCACACGGCCACACCATACCGGCGAGCAAGGCCATGAGCTCCCGTGGTCTTAAATTTTGGGACACTCTGCAAGTTCCCAGCCCGCAGCCCCCAAAGGACACGTGTAGTACCGGGGCACCCCCAGGAAGACCCCTCACACGTACCCAGGCAGAGTGCAATTCAGGAGGAAGAGGTGGCTGGGGACAGGCAAAAGCACGTGTCCTGGCGGTGACGCCACATAACATTAAAGTCACAGCCTGCAGCATGTCACGGAGACGCACCACGTCTCCCAGACCCCCTCCCCTACAGGCTGCATCTCCCCGCTCCCGCCCGCTGGCCTGGACGTTCCCCTTCTCACCGCCGCTGCCATCTGTGGAGTCACAAACCCCGTCATCTGCTCAGAATGTTCTGAACCTACGAGGGAGCCTTACGCAGCCCCTCCCGGGGAGGCCGCAGGGGGACCGGGAACGTTCCTGTTAAAACCCACCCCGCGCTACTTGACACGACAAAGAAAAAACCTTTCTAAAAATAAACCCACATCCCTGGCGCTCGGGCCGGCAGGGGAACGCG
This sequence comes from Taxidea taxus jeffersonii, assembly GCA_003697995.1. Lineage (NCBI taxonomy): Eukaryota > Metazoa > Chordata > Mammalia > Carnivora > Mustelidae > Taxidea > Taxidea taxus. Next base: position 6,042 of record RCUC01143816.1, on the reverse strand, counting down.
GGCTCCGCAGGGCCGGGTGTGGGAGCCCACGGCACGTCGGGCAGAGCGCGTGGAGCGGCCACACTGCAGGAGCGGGGACCCAAACCCAGTGGCGCGTCACCCATCCCTCCGGCTCCCGAGCACCCGCTGTGAATTCCGGGGGCGCTGCCAAAGGCCATCAATAGTGTAGAAGGGTGCGGTGCAAGGTTCCGGAGTCTGAATGTACAGCCTCAGTACAGTGTGAACATTCACAATCGGCTCTGGCGGAGCGGCACAGAGGACAAGCGTCCCGTGAGCAGCGGCCGATTCCCAGAGCCGCAGCCGCCTGCCGAGGCCTCCTCGCCCAGCCGGTCTCACGCTCCCGCTTCGGCCCCTCTTGGTCGCTAGTAGCGCAGCTTAACAGAATTCGGGGCGCACCTCCAAGAGGCGGCGGAGGGCACTAGCTAGAAAAGGAAGCAACCCGGGAGGGGTCCCCTGCGGAGTGGGGCGGGGCGGGGCCTCAGTGCGTCGCGCCGGCTGGGACTCTAGCTAGCTCCGCCGCGACCCTCAGTGGGCCGGGGCAGCGCGGCTGGCACTCAGAGCTCGCGAGTCTGCCAGACGTGTATTTCGTCCCTGCGTGAAAGAACAAATGAAAACATTACGCTTCACCCAGGCCCCGGAGGGCGAGGACGCCGGCGAGAGGGGTCTGAGCACTAACCGGCATGGCAGGACACCTCCTAGGTCAGCGCCCGGGCACAGGCCAGCGCGGACACACGAGCACGGGACCGCTGGGACACCCGCACCTTCCGCTCTCGTGAGCAGGCGCAGCGCTACCCGCTCGTCACCTCTCCCGGGGGCCGGGCAGAAAGCACCGGGAACGGCCAGCTCCTAAGGTACTGGGGGCTGAGGAGGGAGGCCTGCGACCGCCAGCGCGTGTCCAAGAGGTGAGCAGCCAAACGGGGCTGCTAAGAGGTGCGACGGCCAGGAACTCTGGTGGCGGGCGGACGAGCAGGAACCGCTCCTGCCGGAAGCCCGGCCGCCCGTTCAGCTGTCGGGTCCGCTCGGCACCCTTGGCCGCACCCGGACAGCCGCAGCAGATGTTGAAAAGACATGCAACGTCAGGATAGAAGAGGGCGCCAACAGTTTTAAATGTGAGGGTGACAGGTACACGCAAGCCTTGGGACACCAAAAAAAGTGCTCAAGATTGGGTGTAAAAGTGACAATATGTCAATCACATTAGTAAAGGTCTAATAGTTTTAAAACACTGAACAACAGCTTAACTGGACAGTGAATTAGTTACAAACTTACCAGAGGCTAAATATCATACAAATTAACAATACACATTAAGCGGCCAAGTTTTGATACTACTTTATCGGAATATTTAGCTTTAATTAGCTTAATCAAACTATTTAAAGATCACGAATATGCCGGGAACGCTCATGGTGCGCTCATTCCCACAATTCATGTAATCAAATTAATACACGATCCGGAGATACCACTATGCCGCCTAAGACCCAGAGACACTTAAGTGTCCCCAAGGCCGTCGGAGGTGGCAGTGGTGCCGGGAAGGGCCTCGGCTGCCCAGCAAGCCTCGGCCAGGTAGTCAAGGGCACTGAGTGGGGCAGGGCTCCTCACTTGGAAATGGTCTTCAGCGGCCCGGCCACCCGCGTTAAGGACATTCAGGGACCTGGCCCGCTTCATGCTGTGAACAGGGCAGTGGACATGCGAAAGGACCAACCAGCGGGTCAGTCAGCCGAGAGCAGCAAAGACACCCCTCCAAGGCCTCTGTCACCATGGGGGCGTCCCTGCAGCCGTGGCTCATGGAGCACAGGCCTTTATCTCACTGGGACTGGGGGGTCCGCCCAGTTCCTAACACGGACGCCCCAGGTGTATCCGTATGTAAACCCCAGTAGGGTAAAAGCAGTTTTCCCACATCTGTCTCAGCAACGTATTGTCTGAAACACTGCGTGTAAACCCACACGTGGCTACACATCCCCAATGTGACGCCTGGCTCGCGGAGGAGCCGGGCAGCTCTGCCCATCAGGCCCTCTGGCCGGGCCCGAGTCTGCAGGGCACGTCAGGTCAGTTTTAAGAAGGGAGCCTTAGCGCTTCCCAAAACTCACCGCTCACCCGAAGTGACCATGTAAAAGACCTCTTGAAGCTCACTGTTAGGATCTGATACATATCTATATGCTCGTGTACTTTATATGTTTTTATATTAAAAGGAAAAATAATTTTTTACTAGCCAAATAAACTCAGAAGCTAGGATTCTTCTCTGCTTTCAAACCAAAATTTAAAACAAATTTCATGGCTTTACCTTCAAGGAAATCTAGTAATTTAAATGTGTATTTACTTTTTCCTCCCACTTGACACCTTTAAAATACTTGGCGAACTATCCTGCAAATAACCTAAACCCTGAGTCATGGGGGCCGCCCACATTACCATTCTTGCCTACCGCCAGCGGGCACGCCCTCCCACAGAAAGCCGCCTTAGCTTTTAAAGATAATATAACTGATGTTAAGGGTTCTTTTTAAATGTCTGCAACAGGAACTACAACGATGAAGCAGCTTCGACACGAGCAGTGCGTGCGAGCATCTGCTCTGGGAGCTGAAGGCGCCGTGAGGCTGAGGGTCAGCGCCATCGGACACATCGGCGCGCTGGGAACGGGCACTAGGGCCCAGGTCCCCACCGGAGGGGCCGCCAGCACCATGGGCACAGCATCCAGCCAACGGCAGGTACTTACCAAGTTCTCGCTGAAGGAGCTACACCAAAAGCAAAGACCTTAATTCACTTGACCCCAAGCAAAATCCACTCCCCAAACCCCTGAGCCAGGACGAACACGAACACGACAACCCAGCGAACTCCATGTAAGTGTCGCCAGAGCTTGGAACAAGTTCCCTCTATACAGCACTGCTCAAGAACCAAGGGAACAATCAAACCGAACCACACGGGCGCCCTTGCACACTTAGTTCCTGTTATTTACGTGGCCAAGGGACTTTTTCTAAGAGAGTTACAGAGCCCTCTCCCTCAAACTCTCTTTTCCTTACAAGACGCAAGTAAAAGCAATCTGACCTTGCCAGCAAGTCTCCCCTGACGCCGCGAGCTATGCCCACACCCTTCCCTTCCGCCACGGTGGGCAAAACAGGAAGAACACTAACCTGGGGGTTCTCAAAATGGGATCTTGGACCAGCAGCACGGGCACAAGCTGGGAACCCGCTAGAAAGGGCAGTGGTGTGAGGGGCAGGCCCCCTGCACCATAAACTGAAGGCTGGGGCCCCAGCAGTCTGTTCAGACCCCGCCGGAGACGCTGGCGCGCGGGTCTGAGAACCACTGGTGCAGTGAATACAGTTACTCTGACCCGGCCAGATGACTCAGTTCTGTGCGCTTTATGGGACAAAATTCCCAGAGCCGTTTTCGTTTTCATCAGGTTCAGGGAGGGACCACGTCCACACTGCACGTGAGAACGTGCGTGCCCGTGCGGCCGGGCCCACGCCGGGAGCGCTCGCGGCCACGTCACGGCCGAGGCGGAGGGCGGCAGAGGAGGGAGAGAGAGAACAGAGCTCCGTCAAGGGGGAAGGAAGGGCCACGTCACGGACTTAGTGCCGGAACTGGACTCTGCACTGGAAAAGCTTCAGAACACCCAGATCCACCAAGGGCCAGCGTGTCTGCCCTGGAGGAGCCAATCGATGGCACGCGGAGAGCACCGCGGGGACAGGTCACTGCTGCACACCAGATCCGGCCCAGGAACATAAGCTACGCAACTGTTTAACGGTTCGTTCAGATCCTTGTAGCGTGGCCAGAAAACAAAAACAAAACAGAACAGAAATGGGGCAGAGAGTGACCGATCGGTTTTAAAACAAGCGCTTTATCCCAAAGGCGACTGCCCGGCTGCGCATTCATCCACCGGGCGGCAGGCTCTGGCGCCGAGAGGACGGAACGGGGCAAAAAGAAGAGGCCAGGACGGCCGTCTGCTGCTCAGCCCCGCATCCATCCAGAAGCCCCAGCCGCCTTTCAACACCGCATCTCCCGGGTGGTTTCACAGCAGACGTGTGGCGCTCAGACGGCCTCTTCAGAAACGGGCCTGGAAACGTCCTTGAGACGCAGAGTGCCGGCCACCTTACAAATCAAATGGCTTGTCCTGCCTCCCACGCCGTCAACAACATGTGTGAGACACCTGGGGACACAGGGCGGACAGCAGACCTGGGCCTCGGCTCCCAGGCTGGGGGGCTGAGCCTGCAGGGCAGCACTGGGGGGCCCAGGGGTGCAGGAGGTGGGCCCTCACTGACAGAGGCCAGAACGAGACGGGACGCCCCTCAAAAGACACAGCAGGCAACTGGAAGAGCCTCTCAGCCCCGGGCTACGACACGCTGTGCCAAGGGCCCCACTTCCCAGTCCCGGCAGCGGGAGACTTCTTGCCCATGGACGGGGAAGTGGAGTCACTTGGACAACGGAGTTTTCCTCAGACTCAATCTTTAAAAAGGAGGCACCGCTTAGGAACTCAGCGTTTCACGGAACAGCTGACAAGAGAGTGCCCCTGTGAGAAACGCATCCCAAACAAGATGCTGCTCACACCAGAAATAACCCAGAGGGCGCCTGGGTGGCTCAGCGGGTTAAAGCCTCTGCCTTCGGCTCAGGTCATGATCTCAGGGTCCTGGGATCAAGCCCTGTATCGGGCTCTCTGCTCAGCGGGGAACCTGCTTCCTCCTCTCTCTCTGCCTGCCTCTCTGCCTACTTGTGGTCTCTGTCTGTCAAATGGACAAATAAAATCTTTAAAAAAAAAAAAAAAGAAAGAACCCAGAAACGGGGACAGACTGCAAAGAACAGAATGCCTCCGAACCGAATTCCTTTGACAACTTCAATGTTATTGTTCAGAAGACGCTACGACTCATGAGTCTGCCTCCTTTTAAACACATGGGAAATCTGGGCCGCTGTTCTCAATTCCTAAAGGAACCGCTTCCACTCGCGTCCTCCAACTGCGATCCTGCTATTTAACCATTGCTCTCCTTGCATTAATACCTGTGAGTCTCATACGGTCACAGCCACTGCTACGACTTCTGAAAGATGTTCAAAGCTAATTTTAAAGGATTTAGGCTGACGCTAATTTAAAACGAGAAGAAACAGCTACCTCGAGTAAACAAGTGAACGCGCTCAGCGTTTTCATGCAAAGCTCCCAGTCGCCGAGGCTACAAAAGCGCAGAATCCCCCAGCCGGGAAGGCCCCGCCCTTCCCGCCTCTGCCCGGACGCTGCACAGGGGCTGCACAGGGGCTTCTCCGCCAGCCCGGGAGCGGCTCCAGCCCGGGGCGGGACGCGGGGAGCAGCGGGGACGCCGCGCGGCGGGGCGGTCAGCAGGGGCTGCAGGGAGATAGTTACCCGGGGTGCTTTGGGTCACTCTCTCGAGAGCTTCCTCCCTTCAGCTTCCTAACCAGCTTCTCACTGCTGCGTCTAATTGAAGCCCGGAGTTTGCTAAAGGAGCCACTGCGCTTTAAAGATCCCGAGCCGTCCTGAAAGAGACGTGAACACACGTGAGACCGCAGACGGCCCGTCCTGGCCTCCCGAGAGGCAAAGCTGAATGAAAACAAGAACTCACGTCACGGCTGGCCTACTTGTCCGTGACCTGCTGGCAATACGGCTGCTACAGAAATTGTGTCTGCCGTGTCTATAGATACACTTTAAATAGAAATCTATCCCCTTTAAGTTTCAGTCAAGACCATCCAACGATCACGAAAACCTCTGACCATGAAGAAGTTCGAACAAAAAATAATATCCCCCCAGATCGTCTTGCTGTTTTGAAACAAAAGGTCACACACGGACGGTCTCAAGAAAATTAAGGCCGCTGCTCGGAAGATCACCCAAACCAAATCCCGCATTTGATAAAAGGAGGCATGCGGTCCCCGGGCACAGCACGGGACCCACACCGCCGAGGGCCGGCAGCTTTCAGCACTCCCGGGCGCAGGCCGCTCCGGCGTGCCGCGGCCTCGGGTCTCCTCGAGGCTACCAGGGTGTCCCGTTCGCAGTGCCACCCCCAGCGTAGGGCGCGCGCTCACAGCCCCAGAGAACGAGGCCGCGCGCTTCCGACTGAGCCC
>RCUC01143815.1:0-14593 GCA_003697995.1 Taxidea taxus jeffersonii | reverse complement strand
GCCTCAGCAGGGCCGGGGGGTGGGCAGGGTCACTGTGCAGGCGCTCCATGGGGCTCCATGCAATGGAAAGACATGTGAATGGCTGATAAACACACAAGAACATAGGCAAGCTCAGTCAGGTGGGTTTTAAAAGTGCAAATTATTAACTACACTCTGCCACATTAGCCAAGATGAAAACACTGGGTGAGGGTATTAGGAAACAGGGGCTCTGAAGCTGCTGGTGGACAGGTAAATGCGGATGTGTAGGGGAGCAGATTTCTGATCTTGTCCCCAGAGCCCCCAGCTGAGAGGGGACATTTGGCTGGTGTCGGGTAGCCACAGTGAACGGAGCCCTGTAGGACCCGGAGACACGCTGGAAGAGGGATGAATGAGGCCTCTAGCACACAGAAACTGAAGAACAGGAGGAGCAGGACACCTGAAAATATTCCTAAAGAGGGAGGGCTTGTCCGTTTAACTTCTTTCTCCACGCTGATGGAGGCACCACACGTAAACAGGCTGGGGCTGGCCTAAGACAGTGTCCCTGGGCTGCTGGGGACCCTTCAGGTCTGGGGAATTCTGAGACGCGCTCCCGGCCCAAGTCACCCCTGCACTGCTGACCCAGACTCCCCGGCCATAAATTTCGGAATTTCATTTGATCTCAGAGGACGGAGATGGGTGTGGTTTTTTCCCTATCGACCCACAGATGACTTGGAAAGTTGGCAGTGGGTATTTTTGGGATATCTATCATGATTTTTAACTGTTTATACACTGTGACCCAGAAACTCCACTACTAGGATCTTATTCTTTAGTTGCACTCACACAAATGCCCAAATATCTGCAAAATACCGCAGCACTGATTTAAAACCACCTAAACGGGGGCACCTGGGTGGCTCAGTGGGTTAAAGCCTCTGCCTTCAGCTCAGGTCATGATTCCGGGGTCCTGGGATCGAGCCCCACATTGGGCTCTCTGCTTGGCTGGGAGCCTGCTTTCTCCTCTCTCTCTGCCTGCTTCTCTGCCTACTTGTGATCTCTGTCAAATAAATAAATAAAATCTTAAAAAAAAAAAAATAAAACCACCTAAACGTCCATCAGTGGGGGACAGGGTTAAAGGTAAATTATCATCCAGTGGAAATCACCGTTAAAAAGCAAGGCAGAGAGGGTACCCTAGCATGCGTGGATTTTATGGCTTATCCATGACACCTCAACAAAGCTGCTTAAAAAGTGAGGTGAGGGCTCAGTGGGTTAAGCCTCTGCCTTCGGCTCAGGTCATGATCTCAGGGTCCTGGGATCGAGCCCTGCATTGGGCTTTCTGCTCAGCGGGGAGCCTGCCCCCCCCCCCCGCCTCCTCCTCTGCCTACTTGTGATCTCTCTCTCCGTCAAGTAAAGAAATAAAAAACCTTTGGAAAAAAAAAAGTGAGGTGAGTCTGTCTGCTATGATGCAGAAAAATGCCCATGTTAAATGGAGGGAAAAAAGGAAGTCACCATAACAGTAATGTGTCATGGGAACCTACTTTGATTTGTTTTTAATGCTACATACAAACAGAAATTTCATGGCACACACATTAACTGTTAACTATGGTTAGCTCTCTAGAGGATGGAATTACAGGGAACTTTCACTTCTTATGCTATGTATTTCCATAAAGTTTTAGTTGTTTACAAAGAGCATGTGTTACTTTTGTAGTTAAAAAGGGATCTTAAAAAATGGTTACTTGAGAGGGAAAAAACTTCTGATGCTAAAAGCAATAATTAAAAAAATGACAAAATTACAATTGTGCATATCAGGTAATTAAAGGTCTTCCTCAAACCTACCTCATTAGCAAATCTCCTTCTGAGAGAAGAGCTTCCAGCAGGCAGAACGGACAGCACCTCTGCCCCTGCAACCTCATGGCTAATCACACATAACAAGACACGGCCCAGGGCCTGGGTGTCTCAGTGGTAACGTATGCGGCCCCTGGCCCAGCCCCACCCCGCAGGGCGACCCACAGCTCAGGCAGCCGGAAGCTTGTCTGGTGCTGCTTTCCCTGGTCAGAGGATTCACCCGCCAGACCCATCCTGCAGCACTGAACTCCACATTGCAAGATGGATTTTCACCCTTGTGACCCAAGGCTCTGAAGTGATTCCAGCTCAGCAGACAGAACATATATGATGGGGACAGAGAGGGCTCTCTCGACATGGTTTTCATACCTGGATCTGGAAGGAAAGGGTACAGATCCAGCCACAGAGCCACCCATCAAGAGTTAAACACAGAAGCCAAAGGACTGAAGACAAAGTTGCCGACTCACTTAACTGGGTCATTCAACTCCAAGACTCTCACCAGGAGAAAAACCAAAGTGTACTATGTTTCACTCACAAAGATGACCGCACTCGCCCTTTGACCTCCTGCAGGCCATATCCTTTAAGTGCCATTCCCAAGCAGTGGTGAAGGGGCCACCTGGCCACCCACCCCGCTCAGCTGGCAGACCTCGGGAACACTCTGGGAAGCAATGCGAGGGCAACCGCTGAGGACTGCTTCACACTCGGCAGGCAGGGCCCCTGACCGTACCCTAATTCCCCTTTGAAGAAAAACAGCCTTGTCTACTACCCACACCCAAAACACATCTAACTCATTGGACGGCGTTCCTGGGAGGATGTCAGAAACACCTGATCAGATGAGGCTTCACCGTCATGCGGAATACTGAAGGCTCTCGGCACTGGACATAAATTGACCCAGTCACGCATCATGCCCACCCTAGGTGGTAGACGGTACCATCCCAACTTTTGGACAAAGAAACAGCATCTCAGTGCAGGTAAGGAACTTTCCAAAGTCCCACAGGTGGCAAATGCCAGTCAGGACGAGGATCCAGGCCTTGCTGCTGACCTTCAACAACCCCCTTTTCCTGTTAAACAGGTTCCAAACTTGGTCTTGTATGAAATGCACAACTCTACGTGCAATCCCAGACAGCATTGCCAGATGTCAAGAACAAGCTCCCAGAGAGAATTAGCTCAGAAAATTTAAATACAGATAGACAAACAATTCAAGAACTTGACCCTACATTGAAGGTGCCAGCAGTGTATACCTCTAGAAAGCATGCACGGTTCAAAATTTCAAGGCTTGGAGTAAGAAGTCAAATCAAGTCTTAATTCAGGTTAATCTTGGGAAGGTTTGGCTGGCAAAGTTCAACAGGACACGGAAGCAGCCACGCAGGCTGAGGCCGTCCCAGGTCTCTGCACACCCTGCCTGAGGCTGCTCCACCACCCCCTGGCCTCCTTCAGTATAGATCGGGCTCCTGGGCAACCCCGCGCCTCAGGCTAGCCCAAGCAGTGGGGAGGAGGAAAGCCCCGCATCTCCCAAGAGTGTGCAAGCCCCTCCTCCATCACCACATTCCTCTGCCACCTTCCACCTGCCACTGCCCTGGGTTCTGTGCTCCTGGGCTGTCATGGCTAAGTGGCACAGTTAGCCGGGAAGGTGAGTTCCCAGAACAGAAGAGTTCCCTGTCTCATGCCGCAGTCTGGAACAAATCCCCTGGACAAACCAACGAGCCTCTGTAGACATGTTTGGGTGGGGCGGGGAGGAGGTGAAGAAACAGCAGCAGGACTGGGCTGTGGTGGAGAAAGAATGAAGGCCCGGGAGGCAGGACGTTGGGTTCATGTCCTGACCCAGCCTCTGACCTGCTGTGAATCCCTCCTGTGCTGCCTTACAGGAGTCTTGCATTAAGTCACCTGTATTTTTCCAATTCTAATAAGCGACAGTAGGGTGTGAACTGTCCTACCTCCTCAGGGTCACCTGCTCTGGAGGTCAGTGAGCCACAGTGGGCCTCGGAGAGCTCCCATCTATTCAGCAGCTCCCATGTACCAGGTGAGGCACCTTACCAGCTCACTTGGACCTGTTAAGACAGGTAATCACTTCCCTCGTTTGTAGCACGGGAAGCAATGTCCCAGCTTTCACATGTCACCGGGGCTGAGGCCGCCCAGTTGTCATGTGGCACAGTGGTCTCCTGTGAGAGAACCAGGCGTTCAACTGGCAGAAGGTTCTTCCCCTGGGACAGGCGGGGGCTTTGCCCTTGAATTTTATTAGAGGAGTGAATTAATAAGCAACCTCAACAGAAAAATTAAGAGCAGCTCTTCTCTTGATATCAGTTAAGACCTTTTCCCAAGGTTCTCAACCCAGGCCAGTTAGCACCCCAAGTCTTCTCTTCTCCAACAATCCAAGGTGTGTAACCAACCAGGACCTCAGCAGAAGGGAAGTGACAGACTTCACTTCCTCAGCCCCAAAGCCTGGGAATCCGGGAGAGCGCAGAGAGCAGCTGAGGAAGCCCTCGTCTCCCTCCAACAGTGAGCTGATCTCAAGGGGGCTTGTGACCTTAAGCGCCCAGATCATCAGGCCACTAGGAGCTCAGACATCTGAAGTCCTCCTTGGTGGGCAGGGGGAGTCCTACCCACAGTGGTCTGATGGACTCTTCAGGTGCCTTGGGTTCTGCTCACAGAGACCTCTCTTCTCTATACAGAACAGGTGGGCGGGGTGAGAGGAGCAGGTCAGCAGTGCATACACCAGTAAAGGAGGAGGAACATGTAAAGGGACCATGGCCCTTAGGATGGGGAGCCCAGACTGCCCCAGGAAAGGTGGGTCTGACTCAACTTAGGATTCCTCAACTCCCAGTATTCACTCTGTGCACCTGCCTGCTAGGATCCCTCCAATCAATTCTCCTTCCATGAGGGCACTATGAAACGACCATCCTGAGGCATGGTGGTCACAAGAAGCACTTCTAACTTTTTCTGCATCCCTTGTCCGATCACGCAGATTGCAGAGGGAGTGGCTGCAGGGATGAAGGCTAGGCAAGCAGCTTGGCTGAAGAGCAAGTCAAAGGGAGGTCGGCCTCCGTCTCTCACCTTGAGGGTACTGGACACCACAGCTATAGGTACTGAGGGAAAGCCATCTGCACTGCTGGGTTTCGGAGAAGGGCCTGCTGTGAGTGCTGTTCTGGGACTGACTCAAGACTGTGTCGCCCTTGGTTCCAGCCTTCTTAGAAGTCTAGAACGAACATAAATCAGTCTCAGAAAATCACAATACGCTGGTCCTGCTATTTGCCATTTCAAACAGGCCTGCCTATGCCAGCTCTTGATGAGAAAGGTCAGACACAACTCATGAGGCCCTGGGAGAGAAGGAGGCGTAGGGCCCTACCAGTCCTCAGATCCGGTGACGCAGCAACAGTGCCAGCAAACATGCTTCCTTTGGGCTTGCTGTCCACCAAGCTACCCGCAGGAGACTTAGGTAATAAGCTTCTTACCACACCTAATGCCACGCAAGAGAAGCCAGAGGCTGTACCACTCATGTGGGCCGGCAAGTACAGAACCCAAAGAAACCAGAGCACTCTGTTGGGAAACGACCCAAACAATCCAACACAAGAATCAGGACAGAGGTGACCACGCCTGCATATATGCCATGGCAAGGGAAGACAGGTGGCCAGGGAGAGGCAGATGCTCTGGGCAGTGAACAAAGACTCTGTACAAAGTCCCTACAGGGGATGCCTGGGTGACTCAGTTAAGTGACTGCCTTCAGCTCAGGTCATGATCCCGGAGTTCCGGGATTGAGTCCCGCATCGGGATCCCTGCTCAGCGGGGAGTCTACTTTTCCCGCTGACCTTTCTCCACTCATGCTCTCTCTCCCTCTCTCTCTCTCTCAAATAAATAAATAAAATCTTAAGGAAAAAAAAAAACAGACCCTACAGAACAAAGCTATATACTAAATACAGGCCAGAAGTTTAGCACTTCTTCCCTCTTAGCATTGACATATGAGCTCCTTGGGCTGCTGGTATCTTTCAAAGATGGGTGTGAAGGAAGATCCGTCAAGTGCATCCTTATTAAAAATCATACTAAGAAGATCAAACACAGGTAAAAAGTCACGAACGAGTAGAATGAGTAGGCTCCATTTCAATTATCAGTCCCTGTTTCCCTCCCACACGTAACTCAAAGGCTCATTACACAAATTAGTTTGAAATTTATCTTGTTCAACAATCTAGTGTAGACTGTAGAAACTCTGATTTCCTACCCATTAAAATACACTCGGTGAGCACTGAGGTTGGCTGGGCAAACAACATGACGAACTGCTCCTCCGAGGCCCGTAAGACTAAAGCAGCAGCCAACTCTCATCTTGGAGGAGATGTTTACTGGCATCTCTGAGCCTGCTGCAATCACCTTCGGGGGCTCGGCCCACTCACCAAGGTGAAGTCTGTCCAGTCAACAAGCTCTCGCTTGTCGTAGAAATACCTGAATCGACCCTCTTTGGCCACCCAGCATATAAACTGGGAGTCATGACTTACTGGTTCAAGGACAGATCATAGACTCTCGGTGGGTAGCGATCAAGTCTCAACTTCTCCCATCTTCATCTTCACCGTGTTAGTCATGGACCACTGTGTAACAGACTGCTCCGCAACTCAGCGGCCTAAAACGCGGACCATTTATTCTCAGCTTAGCTGGGTGGTTTTGGCTCGTGGTCTCTTGTAAGGCTGCAAACTTACAAACCACGGGAAGCCTTGACTGAGGTCGGAAGAGCCACTTCTGAGAAGCTGCACATGCACGGCTACTGGCTGGACTCCTCAGCTCCTTGCAGTGAACATGGGTCCTTCCAAAGGACTCCTTGAGTGTCCTTAAGACATGGCCGCTGGCTTTTCCCAGAGCAAGTGATCCCAGAGGGAGTGCACCCAAGCCAAAAGGTGCAGTTTTTAGCTAACTCAGTCTCCGAAGCAACACACCATCACACTTCTGCCATACACTGTGCGTCACACGGACTAACCCTGATGCGAAGTGGGAGAGGATGACACAGGGTGCGACTAGCCGGAGTGGGGATCACTGGGGTCTGTCCCGGAGGCTGGCTGTCCTGTGCCCTTCTATGTTCATGGGGCATTTTTACTGAATGTGGAACAGATGATCCTTTGACGGGGGCAGGGGGGATTGAAGCTGTTCCTTTGCTTTTCAGTTCTGTCTCAACGAACGCGCTCACACTCTCTGCTGACCTGGCTGGCTACCATGCTCCCAGGAAGGAAAAGTGAACAAGGCACTAGCAGCAGTCACCAGTGTTTCTGTCCAACCCTACAGGAACTTCCCCAATTTTACTTCAATAACCAAAAAAGTGTTTTCAGCTAAATTCAGTTTCTTACTCACCCAAACAAGAGGATCATTCTATCAGTTTGACGAAGTCTGCTGACAAAGGGAGCATGGACCCAAATGATGCCATCCACGGACGGGTACCAAGAAGGGCCTAGGGCCTGGTGCTGGCAGCCTGCTTCGGCAGGGCGGGGTAGATGGTCCCCACAACAGAAAGGAGGCCCTGGGATCATGTGACCACCCCCCCCACGCACAGCCTCTTGGAGCCCAAAGCCACACTACTGTGCTGGGGCTCATTAGCGTGGTGAAAGGAATTTTTTAAAGTTAGGAAAGCAACTCAATTTCTCCCCAACTCATGTAATTCCTACCATCAGACATAACTCCCGAGATTATAACTTGATGGACAAAATCTGTAAAAAAAAAAAAAAGTGGGGGGGCTCAAGAGCTGAGTTGGTAAGGCAGTACGTAAGGACTGGAGCCACTTGCTTTGGGTAAGGAAGGATCAAAATGCTTTCAATCCACTTTTTTCCCCCTTCCTTCATTTATAAAAGTGATTCCTCCCTGGATACGGAATCCTGGGTTAAAAGGTTTTACTTTGCACTTAAAAGATGTTGTTCCCTTGTCTTCTAGCTTGAATAATCTGAGAAAAAGTCTCTATCAGTTCTTATGTTTATTTCTCTGTATGTAGTATCTTTCTTCCCCTCATAATGCTTTCACAATTTTCTTTTTATCATTGTTTTTCAGCAATTTGATTATGATGTGGCTTAGTGTCATTTACTCTGTGTTCATCTGCTTGGGGTTTATGAAGCTTCTTGGATCTTGGATCTGTGTGTTTATACTTTTCATCACCTTTGGAAAATGTTCAGCCATTACTTTTCTTTTCTTTTTTTTTTTTAAGGTTTTATTTATTTATGACAGAGCAATCCCAAGTAGGCAGAGAGGCAGGCAGAGAGAGAGGGGGAAGCAGGCTCCTTGCTGAGCAGAGCCCAATGCGGGGCTCGATCCCAGGACCTTGAGCCATATTTTTTTCTGCCCTTTCTTCTGCCTCTCCCAGAAATCCAGTTACACACTGGACCTCTGATACTTTCCCATGGGTCACTAGAGCTGCTTGTTATTTGTCTTTCTTCTGTGTTTCATTCTCAGTTCATTTATAGTGACTCACTTTTCTCCTGACTATAGGTCATAATTTTCTGCTTCTCCACCCGTAATTTCTGATTGGAGGCCATACATTATGACTGCTACACTGTGAAGCAACAGGATTTTGCTGCTTTCCTTTAATGAGGACTGAAGTTTGCTGGGGTGAGCACTTACGTCTGTGAAACAGTTTGACGGTTCTGAGGCTTTCCCCCCACCTCTTTTAAGTCAATTCTGAAGTATAATTTACATACCAAAATGCACCCATGTTAGACACAGTTCAAGAGTTTCGAGAAATGTGTACGCTGATGTGACCCTCGCTACCACCAACATACTAATTTCCATCACCCCCCAAATTACCGCCTGTTCCTTTGCAGCTGGCCTCACACCCACCACTGCAAGGCAATCGGCTTTCCTCACTATAAATCCCGTTTCTAGAATTTCATATAACTGAAGTCGCACAGTGAGAATATACTTGAGCTGGATTCTTCTGCTCAGCATGCTCACCCATGGTGTGGCATGTGTCACTAGCTCATTCCTTTTTGTGGCCGACATGTATTCCCTTGTTCAGATATACCACAATCTGTTTACCCATTGACGTGTGGATGAACATTTGGATTGTTTCCAGTTTGGGGCAATTATGAATAAAGTTGCTATGAATATTTATGTACAAGTCCTTTTATAGCCCTGTTTTCTCTTGAGTAAATGTCTAGGAGTGACACTGCTGGGTTGGATGGCAGGTCTAATTTTACTTTCTTTTCTTTTAAGGTTTCATTTTGAAGGGTGCCTGGGTGACTCAGTTGAGTCTGCCTTCAGCTCAGGTCATGATCCCAGGGTCTTGGGATTGAGCCCAGCATTAGGTTCCCTGCTCAGCAGGATGCCTGCTTCTCCCTCTGCTCCTCCTTGCCCTCCCGCTTGTGTACTCTCTATCAAATAAACAAATTATATGTATACACACACACATAAATAAATAAATAAATCTCTTTAAAAAAAAGATTTCATCTTTAAGTAATCTCTACACCCAGTCCAGGGCTCAAATGTACAACCCTAAGATCAAGTATCAAGTAAGAGATGAAGTATCACCTGCCCCACCAACTGAGCCAGCCAGGTGCCCCACATGTCATTTTCTTTATAAGAAACTTTCAGTTCGGGACGCCTGGGTGGCTCAGTTGGTTAAGCAGCTGCCTTCGGCTCAGGTCATGATCCCAGCGTCCTGGGATCGAGTCCGGCATCGGGCTCCTTGCTCGGCAGGAAGCCTGCTTCTCTCTCTGCTTCTGCCTGCCTCTCTGTCAGCCTGTGCTCACTAGCTCTGACAAAAAAAAAAAAAAAAGAAAGAAACTTTCAGTTCTCCAAAATGGTTGCATCATTTCACATTTCTGCTGTCAATATATGAGAGTTCCAAAGTTCATACTCTCTTTAACTTTTGGTATTGTCAGTCTTTTTGATCGCAGCCATCCTGTGGGTACACAGCGGAATCGCTGTTTAACATGCATGTCCCTGATCGCTAGTGATACTGAACAGCTTCTCCTGTGCTCACTGGCCAACTGTGTATCTTCTTTAGAGAAACGTCTATTCCGATCCTTTCCTATCATTAAATCACGTTGACTTTCAACTGAGTTGTGAGAATTCTTTACCTATTCTGGATGCAAGTCCTTATCACATTCTTTCCCAATCTGTGGCTTACCTTTTCCTTTTCCTTACAGTATGTTTTGAAGATCAGAAATCCTTAATTTAGATGTAGGCCTAACTTCACCCCCTAAAATTTTATTTATTTATTTATTTATTTATTTGGGGGGAGTGGTAGGGGAGCATGAGCAGGGGGAGGGGCAGAGGGAGAAACAGGCTCCCTGTTTCTGCTGAGCAGAGAGCCCGATTCGATGCAGGGCTCCATCCCAGGACCCTGGGATCATGACCTGAGCCGAAGGCAGAGGCTTTAACCCTTTGAGCCACCCAGGCGCCCCTCTTTTCTCTTTTTTTTTTTTTATAACAGTTCAAGCTTTTTGTGTCCTAAGCAACCTCTGCCTATCCCAAGGTCACAAAGACTGTCTCCTATTACAGTTTCCACTTCCACATCTAGATCCGCGCTGTAGTTCTGCTGTTCCTGCACACAGTATCAGGCTTGTTCTCAAGTTGTGCGCCCCTCCCGCCAGGGTAGGCAGCCAAGTTTGAGAGCGGCTTTCTCAGGGGAGGAGGATCTTCAGCGGCGTCTACCAAACGCCCCTGGTGTCCAACAGGGTCTCACGTCTAACTGCACAGAACACTAGAAGCATTTCGGTTCCCAGCTTCCCAGCAGCTGTCCTTGGCTTTGCCCTGAGGCTCCCCCCACACACGCACAGACTGATGCGCAGAAAGGAACTTGAGGAGACCGCTGAGCAAATGTTTAGGGCTCTTCCTCCAGGTAGCTCCTTTTTCTCCATATTGTTCCTGGAAATTCCAACTGCCTCGGCTTCCTCAACTCTGTCTCCTCAACTTGGCCAGGCTGCTGGGCTCTGCGCCAAGTTATCATTATTTGGTCCCTCAGGGACGATTATTCTGAGCCACCTGTCACCCAGTATCTACAAACAGTTGTTTCATATGTTTTCTGGTTGCTTCTAGAAGAAGAGCAAGTTCTATACCACTGATTCCCTCACTGGCAAAAGTCTCTTCATCCACTTTTGCAGAGGCTCAAAGGCCACATTTAGCCACACAGGACAGACTGCTCTGACTTCAACAAGTCCTGGACTCCAATCTCAAAAGGAAAAGCCTTCGGCTTTTTTCCTGGTGCACCTGCCAGGCCTATGAAAGTGTTGCAATGATGCTCTGAGTGAAAAACCAAGCAGGTGAGAGACAATGTAACCGATGGCGTTGATGCGGTCCATGTGCAGAGGCGACAGGAAGTCCACCGACGTTAGAGAAGCAGTGTCCCTATGTCACAAGCTACATGTGAACCCTGCGCACAGCAGGCAGGCAGAGCAGTGGGGAGCCCCGGCACTGAATCCAGTACTCTACTTAGAGGCTGCCACAACCCAAGACACTTCACTTAACCTCTCTGTGCCTCAGTTTCCCGAGATATACAACAGGATAAGAGGAGTACCCGCTTCGGGTGGCTAATGTGAGAAATAAATGAGTTAATGTTTATAAGGTGCTTACAGGGCTTGACACATAACAGGCACAGTGTGACCCAGTATTGTCGCCAAATCAAACGGGCCAAGGCCCCTTCAGCCAAAATCCCTCAGAGCTTGTGGCTCTGACCTCCCAGCCAAGGGAGGCTTTACAAGAAGACTGAAAACAGAACCTACATTTACATGTTCTCAACATATCCCCTCGCAATTTACTAATTACAAAGGGAAAGGTGTTAACTTCACAGTGGAGAGACCTGGGGGAACCTGCCTGCAGTCCTCAAGAGAACTCCGCCAGTACTGGGAAAAACCCATGTCCGGTGCTGTGGGGTCCCATGCACTGAGGAGGTCACATGTAATGCAAATGGAATCATGAAGAAACATCAGAAAAACCCCATCAGGGACATTCTACAAAACCACTGGCCTGTACTCTTCAAAAGTGTCAAAGCCAAGAGAAAGGCTGAGGAACTATCCCAAGACCAGCCTCCAGGTGGGGAACACCCAGCACTGTGCAGGCACCAGCTTGGCCCGTAAGCCAGATCAGGCCAAGGGAGAGGCAGAGGTCATACCTGTGCAATACAGACTGTCTGTCCTGCAACTTAGCCGTATGGGCTAAGGTCACTGGGGTAAGTTTCCTGGAAGCAGAGGAGGATGTGGCTAGGTGGGGAGGAAGGAGAAAAACATTCAGGGGCAAGAGAGATGTGGGTAAGGGGGAAGAGGCAGGAACAGGTTCGGCAGGTGCAGGGGCCAGGAGAAGAGTAGCCTTAGGGCACATGGCCACATCCAGTGTCCCAGAACATAGCTGTTCTTGGTCCAGGCTACAAGGCAGACCATGGGGGCCGTGCTGTCTACAGCACAGAAAGAGCTGGGAAAAGGAGGGCAGGTTCCGGAGCCTGGCTGTCCTGCAAGACGCCAGGACACCACCTTAGTTCAAGGCGAAGAAGGACTACTGGTAGCTGTGGCCACTGTGAGTGAGGACAGAGGAGCTCCTTGGTAAGGTTCCATGGTTCCCCGGTATGAACACCTTCAGAGAGCAACCCGTCCATCACATCCTCTCCTCACCCTTGTGCCTCACTCATATCAGCACAGACTGAAATCCAGCCTAAGCCATGTCCACGCTGGCCCAACCTGAAAATCTCCACTTTGGCGGGAACAAGTTCACTATAACACAGCTGTCACCGCGCATATCATCCCATCCACAGTCATGGCCCTTGAACTATGGCGGTCCATAGCAAGACCACAGTGTGTTTGTTGGCTGTTTCCCCGAAGACATTTTTACCCATTTGGAGTATTAGTAAGTTATTTACTTTAACACGCTGAAAAGGACAAATCCACACATAATCTGCTGAGTGGTCTGAGAGGCAACCTAATATTCTTCTTAACTCTCCTTTCATAAAGCAATTTTTTTTTTTTTTTCTGGGGCAGCAATTGGTCAGATTTCTGACAGAGAAATCGGGATAGAATTACAAACCAGGGTTCTTAACAGAGAAAACACATTCATGCAGACTTCCACTGTGTCGGCAGGACCCCAGCACCTGCCCCTCGTCATTGGTCTCTCCTTCCCAGACTTCTGGACCCCAGTTCCCTGCAGGGCTCAGAGAGGGTGGGAGCAGCGGTGGAAACGGCAGACCCACAACCTTCAAGTCTGCTGCGTTGGAACAACCCGCAAATGTTTTGGGCCCAAAATCCCACCCAAACAGAAAACCTGCTCTCGCCCTCTGACGCCGCCTTGGCCAAGATCCTGCCTGACAGGGCCCTCGGATCTGGGCAAGAGAGACGGTGTGCCCTGTTCCTGCAGGACAGAGTCACCGGCTTGTGAAACTGGGGCGATGCCAGCACCTCACCTCTCTACATCATTTTCCACGTTATTAAGTAAAAATATCTTTTTTTTTTTAAAGATTTTATTTATTTATTTGATAGACAGAGATCACAAGTAGGCAGAGAGGCAGAGAGAGAGAGAGGAGGAAGCAGGCTGTCCGCAGATCAGAGAGCCGGATGCGGGGCTCGATCCCATGACCCTGGGATCATGACCTGAGCCGAAGGCAGCGGCTTTAACCCACTGAGCCACCCAGGTGCACCAGTAAAAATATCTTCTAAGAAAACGGAAAAGCAGGGCGCCTCGGTGGCTCAGTCAGTTAAGTGGCTGCCTTCAGCTCAGGTCATGATCCCAGGGCCCCGGGACTGAGCACCACATTGGGCTCCCAGCTCAGCAGAGAGCCTGCTTCTCCCTCTCCCTCCTGCTCTGCCTACTTGCGCTCTTTCTCTCACTGTCAAATAAATAAATAAAATCTTCGAAAAAGATAGAAAGAAAGAAAACGGAAAAGCCCATAAGGAACACTGATGAACTTAAGAGGTTAGAGCCTGGGTAGCTCAGTCAGAGAAGCATCTGCCTTCAGCTCGGGTCATGAGCCCAGTGTCATGCTCCCTGCTCAGCAGGGAGTCTGTTTCTCCCTCTCCACCTACTCCTTCTCTCTCTGCTGTCTCTCTCTGCTCTTGCTCTCTCTCAAATAATCTCTCAAATAAATAAAATCTCAAAAAAATTTCAAAAATTAAAAAAAAAAAAAAGAGAGGCTAGAGAAGCCCAAGGGACTAGAACAAAAGCAAAGGGGAGGGGAAAGAAAAGCATTCTGAGAAAGGTGAACATATAAAAAATATAAAGTTGGTTCTGCTTGTGTCCCGAACTACTGGGCATACAACTTGGTCCATGAAAGAGAAAACTAAAGCTCTTGACACCTACCACTGACTGGGGACAGGAAAAGCCATAGATACTCAACACCAAGTCTTTCAAAGATATTTTAGACTCAACAACACAACAACAGTTGAGTGCCCCAGCCAGCATAGTGACTCTACCTCTCCTACCCCTGGGTGCCACCCCACGCCCCCAAGCACGACCCAGGTAAGGCCCAGCCTCATGCGAAGCAGCTCGAGCAGAGCCTGGCGGTGGCACAACACGCCCTTTAGGATGAAGAGGACCCTCTAACTCAAAGGAAACGTGGGAGAACCTGTCATTTGCTAAGATGGGATTGCAGTAGTCCAAGTTAGAACTCTTGTCATCATAGTCACAAAGGTGATTTCAGGGGTTGACCATCCTGCTGGGGTAGGTCAGGATTTCCAGAATGTGCTCACACCTGGCCTTCTCCTAAGAGACGTTCTTCAGCAGAGCCCCAACCGAACAAAGCCTGGGACTGTGCTCCCAGACCAGGCCTCGCCCATCCTGGCGGCGGTCCAGAACCCAGGCCGGAGCCCTGCCTCCTCCACACCTGGGTGCAGTGCAGACAGCCGCCAGCGAGAGCCAGTTCACC
>RCUC01143814.1:0-18757 GCA_003697995.1 Taxidea taxus jeffersonii | reverse complement strand
TCTTTTGGTTACACATCATGAAGAGCAACAGGGAAGCCCACAGCCAGTATCCTGTCAGCTAAGAGAAGAGAGAAAGTGAAGCTCACCGTAGTTCGTTTTCACCTCCCCTCACTGTCCGCTTTGACATCTGAGTGAGGGTGTTGAGCTCATGGCTGGGAATGATGTGCTTCTCCGAGGTGAGTGGTTAGGAGGGAAGCTGTTACCCGTGTCCTTCTCTTCTCAGTCATCTACCAAATTCTTCCAAGGCATGAGTGCTGGTGGTGGCTCTCTGGGTCCCTCCATTCCAGGGAACCTATGGTGGGTTTGTTCCTTGGAATGATCATTTCTTCTTGGTGCTTGCTGGGCCAATGGATCTAGGAACTCTGGTATTTCTGGAGACAAATAGAAGATGAGAAAAACCCAGTCGCTGAGCATACCTGATTTAGTGCAAGGCCAGGCCAGACACAAGGCGTCCTGTCCAACCCAAAGCCTGGACAGTCCAGTTAAGAGGTCAACACAAGGATGTAGGCTGCCATGTTTGGGGGAAAAACGCCTTCTTGGGCTTTCGAGTCACCCAGGTAAGAGTCTGAATAGGGATAAAGGTCCTTAATCTCTCCCAGCCTCAGTTTCTCCTGCAAGCCAGAGACAAAAGTACCCATCTCATAAAATCGTCAGGAGGAGTAAGCGGGAGAACAGAACTACCGTGTTTGTTGTTTCCCTTCCAACTTTCCCATATGGAAGAATGACCAGCCAATTAATGATGTCCTATTTATCCCATGAAATTGACCCAGTGAAACAAGCCCACTGGTCTTGCTATCAGATGTGCCCTCAGTATAAACCATTGATGAAGGAAACTGAGTATATTATTTTATTTTATTTTATTTATTTGACAGAGAGAGAAAGGGGGAAGCACAGGGAGTGGTGAAGGGGAGGGGCAGGCAGAGGGAGAGGGAGAAGCAGGCTCCCAGCATGATGCGGGGCTTCATCCCAGGACCCCGGGACCACAACCCAAGCCCTGGGCAGACACTTAACCTACTGAGCCACCCAGGCACCCCGAAACTGAGTATTTCTTATCTTATATTTACATGGAGGAGTCAAGCATACAAACCTCTGTTTATACCTTTTTAGGAGCTGGGAATTATTCTTTTAAAAATATAGGTTTTGGAATTAAGACTAACCTGATTTTGCCATTTATTAGCTTTTGACATTAATCAAGTCACTAAAACCTCTCTGTGCCTCAGTCTCCTCATCTGAGAAATGAGAATAAATAATGATACTCACTTCATTGGACTGTTGTGATAATTG
Source organism: Taxidea taxus jeffersonii (assembly GCA_003697995.1). NCBI lineage: Eukaryota > Metazoa > Chordata > Mammalia > Carnivora > Mustelidae > Taxidea > Taxidea taxus. The sequence continues at coordinate 17,473 of RCUC01143814.1, read as the reverse complement.
AGCTAATTAACAAATGTAAACCACAAATGCCTGCCATGTAGAAAGATTCAATAAGTACTACTTTTATAATTATTTTGAATCTATCAACATGTCCAAGGCTGTGAACATATATGCTCACACACCTATATGTTTCTTGGTCTGTGTATAAAACATTACCCCAAACACACTGTTATTACACCACCTGGGGTTGACTTCTTAGCAACGAGCTCTTCTCACCCCAAACTCTTCTCAAAAAAAGGCTGCTCTTCTGTGACTTGGCCTTCTGATTCCTATGCTCTTGGTTAAGTTAGTCACTTTAACCAGATACCACTTGTATGAAATGCTAGGGAGGTGGATCCTTGAAGTCCTGCCAGAACTGTATCAGGTAGGCTCTGGAGGCAAGTCAAGACCTGACCCTTATTTGTTTTATTTTAAAAATTTTTAATGAAGTATGCCATACATATCAAGATGTACATATATCATAAACATACAGCTTCCTGAATTCTCACAAACTCAACAGACCCGTGTAACCAGCACCCAGACTGGGAATTAGAACATTCCAGAAGCCCCTGTGCTCCTTCCATATGCTACTATCTCTCTGAGGATAACCACTATCCTGATTAGTTGTATCCTGGTTTTGAACTTCATATAAATCTGGCTGCTGATTTTGAGTAGCTCAGTGCCTATTTGTTTCTCTCCCCAATCTATACTGTGATTAGGTTTCCACCTGTTTTTGATGATTAGTTCGAGGGTCAACAAGCTTTTATATAGCAGCAACTACATGCAAGACGCCGTATTAATTAACTAAAGCCATGAGGCAAAAGCAGCTTGGTCTTTGGCGAGTGATTTTTGCAATCTTCCTCCCACAGGACCACCTCCCTGAGCTGTTTCTCTCTAGAATGAGTTTCAAGTTCCCCATACTCTGCTCTCTTCTCTGGTTTCCACTCTGTGTTCTATTGGTGGAAATGAGTCTTCCTTGGTAAAGGTCCCAACGGAAACCTACCAGTGTGTCTGATTTTTAACTCCAGGATTCCAGGACGAGTATCTGATTGGCTTGACCTGGCCCAATCTTGGTCATGTCAACTGTGGCTAGGAGCATTAGGGACGCGGGGTGCCAAAGGGCTGTGGATCGCCGCCCCCCCACCCCCCGAGGAGGGAGTGCTGCTGAGGAAGGGGGAAGTTCTTGGCTTTGAGGTTCTCAGCAAGGACCATGGCCCAAACTGGCTCCTTCCAGCTCTGACAGTCTATGATTTCTTGTCCTTCTCATATACAGATCTCTCAACTCCCATTTGAGGGAGACTTTCTGGATCTGATGCACCGGCCAGCCCCTTAGGATGGCGGCCCTTTCATCCCTCTCTGAGGATCAGCTGTGGTTTTACAGACACACATGCTCCCCAGTCTCTCCCTGGTTTGGGACAGGGTGGGGGTGGGTAAGGGGAGGCGTGTTCTATCACAGCCAGACCTGGCCCCTAAAAACTAATTTCCTAGACAGAGGGACCACCAACTGTTTATGATGATGATGATTATTGCAGAGCATTGGAATTCCTGCCCAGATGCCAAAAGTCACTCATGTGGAGGAGTGCTTGCAAAGGCATCCCAAATCCTGCCTAACCTCGTGGTCAGAGTGAAGAGCATAAAGCTGGGTCTGTTGTTCCATCTCTGCTCATATCATGTGTGGAACAGGGAACTGTGCTCAGTGTGCTTTGCAGATGTGAGCCCATTTAATCCTTGCTGCAAATCCAAGAGGGAGACACTATTCCTACTCCTCATTTTTATGAATGTGCAAGCTGGGGCAGAGAGTGGTTAAGCACAACACCAGTAAAGCCTATTACCATTTACAAAATGCTTTTTTCCTGATCATTGCTGTTTCTCCTCAAGAAACCCCATTTTATTTCGGCTCAGGTCATGATCCCAGGGTCCCGGGATCGAGCCCCACATCGGGCTCTCTGCTCAGCGGGAAGCCTGCTTCCTCCTCTCTGTCTCTGCCTGCCTCTCTGCCTACTTGTGATCTCTGTCAAATAAATAAGTAAAATCTTAAAAAAAAAAAAAAAAGAAACCCCATTTTACAGATGAACTTCTTCTGGCTCAGTTTCCCAATTTGTACAGGTCGTATGTGGCATAGTGGGATGCAGATTCTGAGCTCTGACTTCGATCCCCTATGGCAGATCCACAAATGAGTATAAGCAGCAGCAGATGCTGAAGCAGGCCTTCGAATGACCCTGGTGAAACTCTGGTGTTTTAGCAACTGGTGAGCTCATATACGGATGGAGGAAACTGAAGAAGGATTGAAGGAGATGGTAATATTTACACTGAGGTCCTGCCAGTGGGCAGTACTGGACAAACATAATTTGAAGGAAGGGTACTCCGGGAGGGAAGGACATGAGCTCGAGCCTGGGGAGGGGGAGAAATAGTGGAATATTCTCTCTGACAGGTGGGAGCAGGTGGGAGAGTGTGTCATCAACCTACAGGGGGAGGTCTGGGATCTCAGAAGCCCCTGACCATGTTTCTTCAGCTTCCCTGGTGTGTCTGCAGTTAGGGACGGGGTGGGAGCAGGGGTGCGGTGCTGTATTATTTACAGGGGCTGGGGAGATCCAGCCACTTTCTAAAAGAAGGAACAATAAAACTTTTATAGACTGCTTCAGAGTCAATTGCACCACACAATAGAGGCAGGTTGTGTGTGTGTGTGTGTGTGTGTGTGTGTGTGTGTGTGTGTTTGTGCTGGGAAGTTTGCAGGTCAGGGCGGGCGGATGGGGAGCAAGCTGGCGAGTGGGGGGCTTGGTGGGGGGCTGTAACAGCTTGTCTGGTCTCATGTTAGTTTCCATTGCCAGAAGTGTGGTTTATGAGAGGACAGGATCCCTTTTCTGAGTCTCAGTTTCCCATTTACAAAATGGGGGGTCATGATACCACTCAGGATTGCTGCAGGAAACCAATGAGATGCGTCCATTTGTCTTGTGACCTTACTTTCATTGTTACTTTATACAATTACTAAGTTTCATCCTTCTCATGGGTGCATACCTTTCCAGTTAGAAAATCGCAGTCTTTGGGGTAGGAGCCATGTCATCATCTTCTTTTAATCTTCCACAATGCCCGACAAGCACACAACAAATTGTTTCAACAAACAAAATAGACAAATTCTTAGTAAAGTATATTTACCCATAGCATGAGCCAGTCCCTGGGTGTGGGTTTTGGTTTTGTTTGTTTTTTGTTTTTTGTTTTTGGAGCCTTACCTTATTTCCTGAAATCAGAATGAGCCAGGTCTCCGTGAGCTGAAGAAGGCAAAGTGGGTTTCACACAATCTTTCAGTTCTCATAGGTAAAGCTGCACTGAGCCCCCTATTGTGTGCCTGGCCATGAGTGAGTCCTATTACACTGAATCTTCTGCTCTAAAGAAAGAGATTATTTTAGCATCAAGAACATGAAATGTGTTTAGGTGATGATAAATTAACCACCAAGTTACTGAAAAATGAGGGTCTTGTCCTGCTACAGGCTCATCAGCAGAACAGAGTTAATCCCCCTCCCCCGCCCCCAACCCCTGAGTCTCAATGTGTAGGGCACCCGCCTTTCTGTTCTTAAGTTCTGTACAACTTGCCCTGAGGTATGGGGTGGAGGGCTGATAATGGCCAGCCTTTTGTGGGTGTGATTGAAAGATCAAGAGGAAAAGCATCAAGCATCAGGGCTTTTTTTGGAAGGCTTAGGCCCAGCTAGGACAAAGGCCTGATCATCCTAGAGGAGAAGGGATCAGGTTTGGGGCTTGGGTGGGGAAGAGGATGGGAGACCTCCATTCCTGAGCGTGGCAGGATGCTTAAGGACCATGGCCCAAACACCATATCTATAGAGCTCTGGCTTCTGTCCCATGGTGGAGCTTGGTATGGTGGTCATGGATATTTTTATGGAGCAGCCCTCCTTTGAATGGATCCTACAAGCGTGGACCAGGGATCCTAACTGACCATGATAGACCACAACTAGAGAACTTGCTTCTATTTTCTCATGGGTCAAGAAAACCCTGGAGAAGGATCAAGGGAGCCACAAAATATGAGCAACATGGGACTTCAGACTGAGGTTGGTTTACTCGGGAATTGGAGCCTGATTTGATTGAATTCAGAAACACTTCAATAGTAACAATTCTTACAGCTCAAGCAAGGAACAAAATTCATATCAGTTAAGCTAAGTGGTGAACGTTGTATAGAGAAATTGCTATAGAAAACTCTCCTGGGCCTGAACATTGTGAGTTGAGGGTAGGGGAGGGCAGAGGTTGACATGGAAGAGCTCAGCATCAATCTGCATAATCTTTGGGTGACACACCTTTCTTTGGAGAGCTTACTATTTGGGATGAGTACCTGGAAAATTTGTATCTTTGATATATTTGCAAAACTAGGATATGCTACAAAACCACAGGTAGTCTCCACGATGTTAGGAGGGATTTTGGATTTGAGTTTGTCATCTCACATTATGTTATACTTTCGTGGTTAGTCTCCAGCTTTAGGAGAAAACAAGGATATTTTGGGAAGTGAGGGCCTTACTATGTCTACTCTGTATTTTGTTTCCATTTGTTTATCTCCAGAGCTCCTGGACTAAGTCCTTCTTTTATCAGTGAAGTTTCCTGCCTTGGTTCCCCATCAGAGTCTCACAATCTGTTGTCATCACTAGATTTTCATTGTTTTGGGGACATTGTCTATTGCTCCAGAAGTCCAGGGTCTACGAAAGGGAAAACCGTGAAGGTATAGTTAAAGAGAGACAGCTTCCCCTTTGATTTTGATATGGAAGGACTGTACTACACCCCCCTATCCCAAATCAAGGTGAATTCAGACTTAGGAGCCAGTTTTGATGGGGGATCAGAGGATGAAATAAACAAAGCGAATATGGTGGGAGCTCTACTAGCGGGAGGGCAAGATGGTCTGGCTAAGAAGGTCCAAGTGGCAGGTGAGGGGGGAAGGGTATTGTTTAGGGGAAGCAGCTCAAGGATGTTTTATCAGGTTGAGGATGAAGAATTACAGTGGGAGGAAGTCAAAGCCAAAACCAAGAGTACCATAACAGGTGTTAAATATAAAATGAGACAGGTGAGGGGGATTTAGAGGAAGAAGCTGGGTTGAAGTCCAGACCAGATCTGTGAAGGGAGACGGTGTGCTAGTGTGCTCATGACACTCAGTAGCTGGTTCATTCCCCAGAGGAGAGTGCTGATCTTTAGGGGCCAGAAGATGAACATTCCCTCTAGACCCTTGAGAATCTATGGAACTCACCTTCATGCCTATGGGCTTTTCTGAGCCAGCTTAAGTGTTTGAATCCAACTGTCTACCTGACCCTCCATCCCAAAGTGACCAGAGAGAAGGAAGCACAGAAAAAGCACAAAGGCCACTTGGCCACCAACAAGTAACAACAACAACAACAATAACAACAACAAAAACCAGTTTTGACAGAGGACCAGAGGTTGAAACAAGCATTTCAACTCATGGCTTGCTGTCTCTACTCTGAGGAAAGAGATCTAGAAATACACACTAGCCAGAGCCCTCTCTCAAACAGCAGATGAATCTGATGTCTGCCCACTCTTCTCTCTTCACTTCACCTGACAGGAGCATCTGTAACTGTCTCCTCTGAACACTGTACTATGTTCTGGGCTTGGGGATCAAGACAGATCTTAAGGAAAATGGCAGGGATCTGGAGCTGCAGCTCTGTGGAGAGCTAATGCGTCAGCTTCATAGCTGTTCCTTTCATAACCTTGCTGCACCCTTTAGCTCTACTTGGGTCTGAGCTCCAGGTGTGGGTTTCTGACTGTCTTATTGTTTCTATCTTGATTCCCTAAGTCTCTGAGACTGGATTCCTCTATCTAGCCCCCTATACTCCACCTCAAAATCTTGGTCTGAAGTCTTTTGCCCTTCCTCCAAATTATACTTGTCTGATACTTTCCTCCCTCTCATCCAGACCCTCCAGCCTGGATCTGACTGAATGTTTTGATCTGACAAGCTACCAGGATATCCACTGGTTACCCTCAGACTACCCTGAGGCCAGCCCACCTCTCTGGACTTCCAGGATTACTTGTCACTGAGACCATCCTTGAACATTTTCCCTCCTTTGGTGGGTCTGCTTTGGCCAACCCTCTCTCTTGTGTGACCCATCCCCTGCCCTATAAGCCATAGCTGTGTTTGGCAGTTTTAAAATCAATAATTCAGCAGCCAACAAATAATTCTTTATGGGACACAGGCTCAAGCTACATGGTTAGTGCTATGGGAACACGTTTCCTCAAATGAGTGACAACAGAGCAGCAAAAGATATCAGTTTGTAGTGATGCGAGGTCAAATGTGGAATTAGCTTCATTTAACCTTTTGGGAGAATTATTTTATGAATATATTAGTTAGATATTGCTGCATAACAAATTACTTCAAAATATAATGGCTTAAAACAAGAATAAGTACTTATCTGTCACAGTTTCTAAGGGTCAGATATTAAGAAGTGGTCTAGCTGGGCAACTATGGCTTGGGGCTTCTCATCAGCTTATAGTTAACATGTCAACAGGACTGCAGTTATCTGAACGCTCTCTGGTACTAAAGGATTTAATTCCAAAGTAGGGCACACCTGGCAATTTGGTGCTAGATTCTGAGAGAACACCACATTTATTCCCACAAGCCTCTCCATGGCTTCACAAATGTCCCCATAACATGGTGGCTGGCTTCCTCCAGAGCAAGTCATCTAAGAGACTAAGGAGGAAGCAGTAACGTATTTTATGACCTCACCTTGGAAGTCACAGGCTGTCCCTTCTACCATATTCCATTGGTCACATAGGTCAGATGAAATGTGGTAGGGACAACATCCCATAACAGAGGTGAGGGTCATTGGGGGCTATCTTGGAGACTAATCATCACATCAAAGAACCATTCAGCTTAAAGACCAGAAAAAGAATCAATTTTATATTAAAAAGATAATAGTATGTAGTTTAATGCTTTATCTCTGGTGCTGGAGCAGTGCCTAAGCATATAGGAGGTACTCAATAAACATTTAGTGAGTGCATGATCACATGAACAATATACATTGCTTTCAGGAAGTGCTTTGTAGTTTATAAAGTACTTTTCCAGATCTTATACAATTTGATACTTACCACTGAGAGGTAGGTAAGGCTAGTATTATTAATACTATTTTATAGAAGTATTGATAGTATTATTAATACATTTTTATTTTAGATTTATAAAGTATCATTCAATCATATGGGATGTGGTCCTGAATGTGTTGCTCTTGCCCCCATGCTCCAGTCATATACACCATTAGGATGCGACACCATTTACCAGACTCTGCACATGCGCATGGGCTGTGACGTAGGTATTTTGAAGTAGAGGTGAAATGACCCTTGGGAGGCTGGGCCAACCCCCTTTTCTGACTGACAGGGAGGATTTACTGTGAAGCTAGTGACACTTAGGCTGGTCACCTGCATGGGCCCTTCCAGGTCAATTCCAAACATTTTGGCAAGTGAAAACCGTCTCTCTGTGACACAAATTCTAGAGGATGGTCACCCCCTCCTAACAATGTTTGCATTCACCGTGACTATGCAGCTACCAACGTGCTGTAAGAGCATGAAGGGCTCTCAGGATAGGCGCCAGGTCTAGCTGATTTCCTCTGTCTCACAGGAGAAATCTCTCTTCCGTGATACCTGAAGTTATTGATATTTCCAGTGTTTCCCAAGAGCTACATTTTTGGCTTTCAGGTTCGTCTCATTGATGGGATATTTAAAATATATATACTAAGACTGGGATGCTTTTTCCTTAAAGAAACTAGTTTTTCTTTAGCTAAATAACAGAGAAAATCAGATAAAAAATTAATAGTTCATGAAGCCGATGAAATGGACATAAATTATTCTGATATCAAGAAATACTTTGTAGCAACTGAAATTTCAGTGTCAAAGGCAGTTTTTTAAAAAAGAAGAAGTACATTTTGAAGATAAGTAACAAGTGGGGTCTTAGACTGGTGACAATCCCATCTTCAGGGAGGGGCTCATGTGGGTGAAGGGAGGTTTCCCTTGGAAGATAGACTTCTCAGCCACAGTCTATGTGGCGCAGCTCCTAACAGTCTCAGCCAGCCAAGGGACCCCTGTGAGCCTGGGCTCCTGCAGGCTTATTACCGCCCAGTTCTTCTGGTGACCTACATGACCCAGCCTGTCTCTAATGAGCTAGTTAGGGGTTCTTGGGCATGAGCAAACAAAAGAAACCCAGAGGAAACATTCTGTATATAGTTAAAGTAAATATTTGCTTCCCCTCACTCCCCTATCCTTCTCCAGTTTCAGAAGAATCTTTGTCTCTGGATTAGTTCAGCTGAAGTTATTTTTCTTGCCCTCTGTAAGGAGGATTTTCCATTTTTTCCAACAAGAAAATAACCCTTGAGCCAAAGGAACTGCAAAAATGTTTAGTCTCTAGGCAGGCATTCCGACTCTCAGGGTGTCAGAATCCCTGCAACTCAACTTTGGAGACTGCCATTATGTCATTTACAAAATGACCTCTCTTGGTTTTCCTCTGTGCATTCACCATCAAATTCCTGGCTCTCACAATTCACAATAACTGTCCTTTGGGATGTCATGGGGGAGATTTATTGGGGTGGGATGGGGTGCTGTTGGAATGCCACAGACTTGTCCAAAAAGGTGGTGTGGAACAGAAGAATGGATGTCAGGCTCAGAGACTGGAGAACGGCCTCTAGTCTCAGTTTCCTGCTGTGTGATCATGGGCAAGTCATTTCTTTTCTTTGTGCCTCAGTTTCCCCAATTATAAAAAAAGAGTATGATGAACTGGCTGCTCTCCTTTTTAGGTTCAGTGATTTATGTGACTCACCCTGAAAGAGGGGCAAGGTGAGACAAGAATCAGGATAGTTTGTAAAATGATTTACATGAAGTGAGTGATGAAGAAGCCCATTCTCCAAAATTCTTGGGGGTGGGAAGAGGCCTTATCTTTAAAGCATGTATTTGTATTAGTGAACTGTATCAGGTCAGGCCAGTGGATGTCAGGGAGCAGGGATTGTGATGACCAAAGCAGATAGATGAGGACTTGGCTCAGGAGGACAGTGGCTGAAGCCATCAGTAGAGGTAGACCAAGAAGCCAGATGAATAATTAGGTACCAGGAGACAGTTGTAAGGTCAAGGTCAAAGCAAGACAGAGTGAGAAACTGAGTAGTATATATAGCAGCAACCAAACTAGCGTGCAAATGAAGCCTCTCCTGTCTTAGTCAGGGAACCTTTTACATGCTCCCTGCTGAACCAGGGCTGACGACCAGACCACACTGGCCAACTCACTGTTTGCTGGTCCAGGAAGGGTCCCATGGGAGATAAGAGAGTGTGACTGGGATGGGGAGTGAATCCATCTAATGTTTTCAAGTGACCTAATATTTATGCAAATAAATATGCAAAATAATCGATTGAAATTAAAAGACAGGGTATAACTAATATTAAATTCATGTTAGCTTAAAAAAACAACATTTAGATAAAAATTGTTATGTAACCTTTTGAAAATGTAGTTAAATTTTTAAAAATATTTTTGTAAAAATAAAACTTTATAATTTTAGCTTTCAGTGTCTACCTGCCATCAACAGAAAGAATTAGTATCATGCTTTCTGTATGTTATGGGTAGGCCTGCAAGTACACAAATTTAAAGTATGATTTGTTCACTATTGCAAAATACTCTCTAGCCATCATGTGTAACTGTTGTGAATACCGCCTTAACTTTTGAGCATCTTCAGAACCACACATTAGAACATAGAAGAAATCGACACTCAGCACTACTAGGAAAAGGTATTTTACTGTGTGAATCTGTTGCGTTCGTATCAGAGAGGAAGAATATAGTAAGTTAATTTGCCTTTACTCTTATCTAGGCATCCACTGCTCAAAGCTTGCCTACCCGCCATAAGGAAAGTTCCATTTTTTGGAGTGTCCTTTGGTGAAGCTTTCCCTGATCTCTACTCTTTTCATATAGACAGGATTAATTACCTGCCTTTGAACCACTCCTGTGTATATTTTTGTATAATTACAAATATCACATTGTAATAAATAATTTAAGAATATGCTAATATTTGTTTCCCTGGCTAGGCTGAAAACTTGGGAACCACATTGATATCTTAATTGTCCCTATGTCTCCTGCGTGTAGCACAGCCCCCAACTTATCACAGGCGTGTGGGCAGAAGTGCACCGTGAGTGTCAAGGGCTCCTGCTTCGGTACCAGACACTCTTGAATTTGAATCCTGGTCTCACCACTTCCCAGCTGGGTGGCTTCAGAAGTTTCTTAATCTCCTAAGCCTCAGTTTACTCATCTGAAAATGGGGATAAGTGGCATTCCCACCTTATATGGCTGTTCTGAGACTTATTTATGGTATTTGTCAAATATTTAGTACAATGTTAGCTGTTGTAGCTGTTCCCACTCTTAATCTTAATCTTTTGTTTTTGTTTTTTTTAAAGATCTTATTTATTTGAGAGACAGATCACAACTAGGCAGAGAAGCAGGCAGAGAGAGGAGGAAGCAGGCTCCCCGCCGAGCAGAGAGCCCGACTCGGGGCCCAATCCCAGGATCCCGGGATCACGACCGGAGTGGAAGGCAGAGGCTCAACCCACCCAGCCACCCAGGCGCCCCTCTTAATCTTAAATCATCTCCGTGTCCTGCCTCCCGGTGATGGCACGCAGACACACCCAGCAGTGCCTCCAGGGTCTCGTGCTTGTAAGGATACTGCAAGGAGGCATTACTGTCAGGTCAGTTTCTCATCTTAAAAGGGACATGGAGAGTATGGAAAGTCTGCAGGTCTTCGAGCCGAGTGGGAAGGAGGGAGGATTAAGGAATCTATCTAAACTAAAACAGTCCTGGAACAAATGAAATGTAGATCTTCAGTTGTCATTCTCCTCCTGGATGGTGACGCTCTCTGGCAAATATTCCCTGCACTAATGGGGTGGTGGTGACGCCCATCCTTAGGCAGCTCCCATCCAAAGCTGAGGAGCTAGAGTGGGGGGTGTAACCTGAGACCTCACTCCAGCGCCAGCTTTCTGAGCAGCATACTTGCTGGGGTCTCAGCTCTGTTTCGGGGATGGTCGTAGCCTGTGGGTCAGGCACAGCACATGTCCTGTCTCTGTCACCTGGAAAAATGCACAGGTTGTGGTGGGCTGGTGTGTTGCTATCTATTGGCTGACTTGCCCTGAGAGAGGCCTTGCCCTCCCATCGCCCCACTCACCCATTATTTATTCTTTTGGGCCAAGGGAGGCAAGGTCTTCAGCTTGAGCTCTATGCCCTCAGTGCAGCAGTCACCAAAACATTTCTAAGCTCTGATTCATCCCCAGGCACCATGCCAGGTGTTCAGGGGACAGGAGGAAAGGAAGAAGGCTTTCTGTTCCCAGCAACTTGTACCCTAGTTGGGGAAAGATAATGGGGCGCTAGTTAGCTGTTAATGTAGTAAATGTATGTCCTCAGTGTCAAATTAATGCTTTGGAGGGCAGAGGAGGGGCCCCATAGAGTAGCCTGGGATGTTCTAGGAGGGAGTCTGAGAACAAGTGAGGTTTCTTGCCACATTAGGATGATTCCCTGGCCCTACAGTTGCCCATTTATCTTTGGCACCCACATAGCCAGCCTGGGTGGCCCCAGCCAATCGCCAGGACTTGGGGCAGGGGGCAGAGGAGAGGAGTCAGACTCTTGCTCAGATCTCTGTGAGACTAGAATTCTTAGAGCGGCCTGGGATGAGACTCACACACGCCTTCTCATGAACACCCTAGGCTTGGGATAACCCTTGGGAGAGGTGACACACTGCATTACTGCTCCCCTTAGCTCGAAAAGGGGATGTGAAAGGAAAGCACTGCTGCTTGAGCAGAGCATCTCCAAGTGTGGCTTTCCATCTAGTATGTGTCTCTGGCTGCCATGAGGTTATACAGCAGACAGGGGCCCAGGCCAAAGTTCTGGTCGACCTGGGACCACACTGCAAGGACCGAAGCGGGGTGTGAAGTAGCTCATTTTAGATGCCCAAAATCCTAGGACAGGCCACAGAGAGTCCCATTTGCAAAGCACTGCAGATGGGGGTGTGTGGGAGAGGGTTGTCTCTTGATCATGCTCTGGATTAGCCTCTGGGTGGGTGGGAGGGGGCTTTAGCAAATTCATGGGTAGACGAGTCTATTCAACTTCACAAGTAGGGCCAGCTTCGAGGGTTCAGGAGAGCAATTATTACTGAGAGACCAGGCCATTGAAGGCAGCTTGAAAGACCTGTCATCAGATGGGAGTAACTTTGCCTCTTCACGAAACCCTGAAAAAGGCCACATAAGGAGGGGCCACTGCCCACGTCAACCGTTGTCGTCATCCTTAGCATTGTCATTTGTCATATAAGAGCAGTCGTTAAGTACCAATGGCGTGTCAGGCACCGTGCTATGGGCCGATCCTCATGGCAGTCTTGCAAGCTAAAAGTTACTCTCGTCATCTTACAGAAGCAACTCCAGTTCAGAGATGTTAAATAGCTTGTTGGAAACTACCTTACCACAGAAGGCAGCAGGGCTGGAGCTGGAAGCTAGGCCTGTCCGACTCTGAAGCGGGTGTTCTATCTTGGCCACTGTTTCCATACAGCAACAGAGACCTACCGGATTTGGCCCCAAGGGAGCTTCCTCTGAAGGTAGCTAATTTAAACAGCTAAGGGGTTTATTGGTGAGTCATAGGGTAAATCAGGTACTGACAGACAGGCTGAAGAGCCAGGCAGGAGCCTGCCCCTATGAAGATTCCCACATGGGAAATTCCTCTGGGAAAGTAACTGGATGCCGGGAAGCCAAAACAGAAAGATAAACATTTACTGCACACCCCGAGAAATGTCAGATCATCAAGGATGGTGGTATTGGAACCCCAAGGAAAATGTGCGGTCAAATGTAGCTAAAACCCACAACCATTGGTACCTGAGCCTTGGTGCCTCAAGACAGGGCCTAAAAATACAAGTAACTTATACATACACATATACATATTACACATATTTATACATACTTACACATATTCGTGTTCCTTGTGCTTGTCCCCCACTCACACAACAGCCAAACTTAAGTGGGTGGCTTTCGTAGTGACCACCTCCAGGGTGGTGTTAACCTCAGGACCCACTTGGTCCACCCGGCCTCCAAGATGGCCTCTAACGATCCTTGCCTCCTGGTATCCTTACTCGTTTATAGTCCCTCCCACATTGAATCAGGGCTGACCCGTGGGAAGAATAGAATACAGTAGATAGGACAACATGTGACTTCCAGAGCTAGGTCATAGAGGCACTGTGGCTTCTTCCTTGGTCTCTGGGAGAGGGGAATGTGGGGTAGGACAGCTGCCATGTTGTGAGGACACTTAAGCAGCCTCATGCTCGCCACATGAGTGAGCCATTGAGTTTTGGAGTAATTTGCTGCATAATAATAATTAGAGGTGAGAAAGAAAGGAGGTAATATGTATGAAAGCAATAGCCAATGATGGCACATGGTGTTTACTGGGGCTGAGAGGGAACTTCCAGTCAGTATGGACACTTTCTCAGTAATAGCCATGACAAGTTCCCACATTCTCAGCAAACCTAGAGCTCCCTTATCTGTTTTTCATATGTAGCTGTGTTTGTAAGAGATGCCAAAAATTTTGGCCTCCTGGGACAAGGGTAAGGCATTCGTGGGTCCCAGGGTAAGGCGGTTGAGGAATAGCCTTCCCTCTATGGGTAGTGTCCTTCTGGCCCCTTAAGCCTGTCTGACCAAGGACCTTCATACATTGTGTTTTCCCTCTGTGGAAACAAGGGATTGGCACACTATGGCCCTTGGATCACTCACCAGTTTTTATAAATAAAGCTTTATTAGTAAATGCCTGATCCTTTGTGTATTGTCTAATGCTGCTTCTGCGCTATAACAGCAGAGTTGAGGAGTTGTAGCAAACATCTTATGTGGCCTGCAAGGTCTAAAATACTTTCTCTCTGGCCTTCCAAGGAATGCTTTGCTGACTCCTGGTAGAGATGGCCAAAGCATTGCTGGTTAGCAGAGCTGAGGGCCAGAGAGGCAGCTGTGGTTGTCTAGTCCCTGTTTCCACCTCTACAGAGGGGAGGGAGGCACCGGGGCTGCTGTCCACCTCCCTCAAAGCAAAGGACTTTCCAACACAGAGAGTAGAAATGTCAAGGAGAATCTCACCAAATCCTGACGTGTGAGCTCATTCGGTCTGCCCTCCTCTGTTAGCTACCTGTTGCTGTTTAACAATTACCCCAAAATGTGATGCTTTAAAGCAGTAAACAATTATTATCTCCCACAGTTTCTGTAGGGCAGGAATGTAGGAATGGCTTCGCTTGGTTCTGCTGGCCATTCTAGGCTGTTTCACTGTAAGCCACAAGCATTTTCGTTTTAAAACTCCTTGGTCGTAGGGCAACTTTGCTGTAAAAGAAAATTAAAAAAACAAAACAAAACTGGTTGACAGTTTGTTTTGACAGTTGGTTGGTTTCATCACCAGTGGACAGTTTGGTTTCATTTCCCCAGTGACGACAGTACTCCTGTTTTATATTATGTAAATCTCAGCCCTCATCATGGTCTATACAGTGGCCCAGAATTTTGAATCTACATTTCCCATGGAACTTCAGGATGTCTATCTGTGGACATGGGACAGGCCTGAACAGACAAGTTCACCCCCGTAGAAGGCTTTCATGAGCAACTCAAAGTTCAGGGACAAATATACATCCTAGTATTTGCAAACCCATACCTCTCTTTTTTTTTTTTTTTTTAAGATTTATTTATTTATTTATTTGTTAGAGAGAGAGAGAGAGCACAGGCAGACAGAGAGGCAGGCAGAGGCAGAGGGAGAAGCAGGCTCCCTGCCGAGCAAGGAGCCCGATGTGGGACTCGATCCCAGGACGCTGGGATCATGTCCTGAGCCAAAGGCAGCTGCTTAACCAACTGAGCCACCCAGGCGTCCCAAACCCATACCTCTCTTAATGAAGACAGAATTTTTAGCCAAAAAAAAAAAAAAGTGTGTCCTGAACAAGGAGATGAATCAACAAGCAAACAAAATGTGTTTTTGATATTATGAATGAAAAACAATGAAGACCAGTGCTTAAATAAAATCTACAATATAAAACCTTTTTTTGGGTACAGAATTGCTGTGAATTTATACACATTTTAAGTGGCTTCAAATATTTTGCATTTCACACCAAAGTTTTAAAAATCTTGTTATTCACTTTTCCTGTTTCATTATGTCCTTTTTTAAAGATTTTATTTATTTATTTGTTAGAGAGAGCGAGCGAGCACAGGCAGACAGAGAGAGAAGCAGGCTCCCTGCCGAGCAAGGAGCCCGATGTGGGACTTGATCCCAGGATGCTGGGATCATGACCTGAGCCGAAGGCAGTTGCCTAACCAACTGAGCCACCCAGGCGTCCCTCATTATGTCCTTTTTAATGAACAACCCTCCTTTGTTTTTTGTGCTTTTATCTTTGATGTTATAATTGCCTTATGGCCAATTAGTTATGCAGCAAACACACTTAGCAGTGAAGATGCTTACAGTGAAAATACCACACATGGGTGGTGGCTTAGGGTCTTCCACGAGGTCAAGATGTTGAGGCTTGACTGGGGCTGGAGGATGTAGTTTCAAGGTGGCTCGCTCACATCGCTACCAAGTCAGAGCTTCTTGTTGAACGTGTTGACACGTTCTACCCCGCATGGAGCATTCCATAAGTTGCTTGAGGGTCCCCCCCAACATGGCGGCTGGCTTCCCTGAGAGAAAGCACACTGTCATTTCTATAGCAACCTATTAGCTGCCCAGTGGGCAGGGAGGAACTACACACAGGGTGAATACCTAAAGGTGAGATTCATTGTGAAGTCTCCTAGAGGCTGGATGCCACTCATCTCACCTCAAATAAGAGTACTCATGCATGGTGGAATGTCTTTTGGATAGGGAAAGAGATGGCTTCCCTAAGTGGTATCTGCATGGTGGGCTGGAGAGAACTGTGGGATGGCAGTCAGGAGGCCTGAGTGTCAGTCCTGCTCTTCCCCTGACCTTCTCAGTGTCCTATATGAGCCATGTCCCATGATGGAGATGCAATTTTCTCATCCCCGGATAAGAAAGTCTTTGGCAGTCAGGTCAATGTGGTGTGGGGGTTAAGTCCCCACCACTTAGCCCGTTCCTCCTCTCTGGGGATCTCAATTTTCTCATCCGTAAGAGCAAGGGTAAGAATACCTCCTCCTTACGCTGGTATGAAGAATAAATGAGCTGGGCCACGTAAGAGGCCTAGCACACAGAAAGCACCCAATACATAGCAGTGGCCATTATTTGCAGCAGAAATAGTAGTATCACCTCTAGCTTTAAGATCTCTGATTCCACAGTCTGCTGTGAGCAGAACCTAGGACTTCTGTATATTCCCTTCTCTCTGTCAGTCTGACCTCTCCTGATTCCCTCTGGGGTGGGCTTTGGGTAGCTGTGCTCAGACCTCTGGGGAAGGCCAGGGATACCCATTTCCTCTCTCAGCATTTTGTGGTCAAGGCACTTGCATGCCTGTTATAGCTAGCTGAAATTAGAAACTGAGCAATGACAACAGCTTCAAGTTCAGAGTTGGGGCCTCTCCCTGGGACAACTGTGAAGCATGAGTCACAGAGTGGCAGAGGCAGGCTGCACCTCAGAACTCATCTAGTCCCCGGGCGGGCCACCCCTCCAGCCTGTGGGGCTGTTGTCCCTTCTCACGAGCCCCGCTGAAGCCATTGTCTGAAGAGCCACCACCCAGCATGCAAAGTCTGGGGAAGCGGCCTTTTGGATAACCACTAGCTCAAGACTGGTCTGCCCAGACCCATGCCGTGGCCAAGCCACTGTGGGATGCCCTCAGCTTCAAGTCCTCACCCCACTGTGACCATGGGGATGACATCCATCTTATCCATCCCCATTCTCTTTAGCCTCAGCCAGGAGCCCAGGGGTCTTCCTGTACCCACTGACTCCCAGACTCCATCCCCATACTACTCCATTCATCTTCTCACTCGCTTGGGCCCCTGTCTTATTCCCCCTCATCTTCTTACTGCTCCATGACAGCAAATCCTCTGTACCCTTCGCTTTTCCTGGAAAATTCTCTTTTCTCAGCCTCTTGTCCTCTTAGATGGGGGCTGCTATTACCCTATACCTCCCTCAGAGTCAGTGGGGGTCAGTCTGAAATCTTCCTGGCTCCCCAAGCCACTCTTATACTCCCCTTCATCTTGTGAGCACCCCTGCTCCTTTAGACACACATAATTCAGCTCCTTCCTCTCCCCTGATGTTCTCCAGGTCTCCTGGTCAACCCACCCAATCACCAACCACCTTGGCTCCCGGGCTCCTAGATGCCCTTTCCATCCCAACTCCCTCATCAATCCTGGGCCTTCATCATCCCTGAGGATGATTTTTCTAGGATCCCAATCTGGACCTCGTTGCCAAGAACACTTTCATAGCTCAGCTGCCCACTCCCTTCCCAACACCGAAAGGGCATAACCTCCCAAATCCCAAACCCAGCTTCTTACTCTCTGGCCATCATTTCCTGTCCTTCCAGCTTCCTCAAGCTTTCCTACAACAATTCTTTGTCCT
>RCUC01143813.1:0-32666 GCA_003697995.1 Taxidea taxus jeffersonii | reverse complement strand
GTTTTATACTAAGAAGAACCAAGCCCCTAGAGAGAAGGGGTCCCTAGATCTAGGTGACCTGGCCCCCGGCCCTGTGTTTTCTACAATATGCGCTATGCTTTTGCCCGGCCGTCAGAACTGTTCCTTCGCTTGTCCCTGCAGGAATCCCCTGGGTGTCTTCTGCAGCCTTCCTCCTTCCCTGCTTCCACAGTGATCCGCCGCATGTGAGGAGTGCGGGTGTAGCACTGGGCACGCCGCTGACACAGAGTATCTTTGGGTTTCCTCCACCAGTCCTGAGGATGGGCCGGATCCTCTAATTTTCCTGTCACCGCTGAGGCATCCTGAAGACACCCTATACTTCCACAGCTGGAGAGAAGTCTCTACATCTATCCTTTTATGTCTTGTAGGAATTCCAGATGGGCTGTGAGCAGGTGCTAGTTGGCAGTAAATTGTTCCAGTGTCTCCCCTACCCAGATGATGTGAAAAAGGCCCTGGAGGTCTATAAGTTGTCTCTGGAGATTGGACAATTGAGCAAGAGTGAGACTTGAAGAGAACACCATTTCGAAACCAACACATCCACCCTCCCCCACCTCCACAAAAATAGAGAATTAGGTACATTTCTCTCATTAGCAGCTCTACTAATCTCGCTACTAATTTTCCCTACTGTTTACTGGAAAAAAAAATACCCGTGTTAGGCGAATCTGTTGATACCCTTACTGCCACCAATACTGTGGAGCTGTTGATTTGTACCTTCACTCAGCTTGTGCTTCTACTTTCTTGGCCATGGTGGGATGACAGAAATAAATAATGACAAAAATCCAGTGTCTTAGGAAGCCTACTTCCCTTCCTCTCTGCCTGCCTTTCTGCCTACTTGTGATCTTGTCTGTCAAATAAATAAATAAAATCTTTAAAAAAAAAATCCAGTGTCTTTGTTTTCACTTAGATGCCTGTAGAATGAAAAACTGGGACCCTATACCAGTCATTTCCTAATGTTTCTTTAATTAACTTTCTTTTCTATTTTACTGTATCACAAGGTGAATATAGTCCCTGCAAATGTATACTTGTGCCTTGTCTAAGGTGTCTTTACCCCACATCTTCACGTCCTACCTGTCCCTCACTGCCATGGCCAAATATCACATCTTCCTCCAAGTCTCCTGCTTGCTTGCTTGCTTTTTTTTTCTTTTTTAAACATTTTATTTATTTATTTGACAGAAAGAAAGAGACAGTGAGAGAAAGAACATAAGCAGGAGGAGTAGGAGAGGGAGAAGCAGGCCTCCTGCAAAGCAGGGAGCCTGATGTGGGGCTCGATCCCAGGACCCTGGAATCATGACCTGAGCCAGAGGCAGACGCTTAACCAACTGAGCCATGCAGGCACCCCTCCTGCTTTCTTTCTCTATTTGATCACCAGTATTTCTCTGAAACAACTTCTTACTTCTTTACATTTGGTTTTGCTCAATATCCCTTCCAGCCAATATTAACTACATCAAAGGTCTTTGAAAACCTAATCTTTGTGTCACCCAACCCTTGAGTATGGCCAGGGCTTCCAACTCTTTTCTTCATATTTCAATTAAAATGACTTTAGTGTCTCTCTTAGACCAGATTCTTCAGAAGCAGACCCTGAGGAAAGGATTCATGTGCAAGTAATTTATTAAAGAAGTGTTCTAAAGAGAAACAGGAAAAGGAGTACAGTGAGCAGGACAGGACAAGAAAGGAGCCTAGCACCGTGATTGGGCCAAGTCATACAGAAAGTGGCTTAGCCTTGTCCCCAAAGGGAATTTTGGACTATGAATTTGCTTACATTTTGTCCCAATTCCAGGTAAAGGAACTGAGTGAAGAGCTACCCCGGGGGCGGGGCACACAAGTTCCTAGGGCATCTAGCTCTCTCTGGGGGACAAAACTGTCTAGCAGCCTGAGAAAGCTAGACCAACAGAAGAGAAGGTAGGACCATGAGAAACCAGAACCCATGGAAACCGGCAACCGGCAGAGGAGCACACAAAAATGGTAGAAGGGACTGAGGGGGCTGGGTGGGGCTCCTCAGTGCTTATCCCTCATATGTCCCTCTTATAGCTCTGGATAGTCTTGGAAAACCTGTATTTCTGACTGTCACCTCTTCTTCTAAACCTTCGCCTCCTCTGAAGTCTCATTTCTGTTCATGCTGACTTACACTGGCCTCTGCTTCTCCACTACATCTTGATCTATAATAGAGAAAATGGCCACTTTTCTTTGATTTCTTTAAAACAGCCATCACATGAGAAAGCTTCACAGCTGACTTATACTAAAGCTTTGGAGTTAACAGAGGGGTGATATGGCTGGGTACACAAGAGAAAGGACTTCCACAGTGAATGTTCCAGAACTGTGATCTTAAAAGACCATTGCCTTTTCCTGCCACCAGGAATATCTTCTGGCTGACTTTCTTTGCATGATCTTGTCAGTCTTCAGGCTTTTCTGGTCTGCCATTTTTCCTTCTCAAATCTCTCCTTGTCAGACTTCATCTGTTCTTGCTCCCCAGAAACTCATTTCCCCTCACTTTATTAAGGAAAGCATTTTAACTCACCATTTTTCCCTAGTCTCAGGATTTTTATAT
Organism: Taxidea taxus jeffersonii; assembly: GCA_003697995.1. Lineage (NCBI taxonomy): Eukaryota > Metazoa > Chordata > Mammalia > Carnivora > Mustelidae > Taxidea > Taxidea taxus. The sequence continues at coordinate 30,103 of RCUC01143813.1, read as the reverse complement.
CCAAAAATTCATGAATGTACTCAAATAAACCAAGAAGCCATCCATTCCAGATCTGGACACCAAACCATAGAGAAGATTCAGGAGAATCTCTGCAACATGAGTCTTTCAATATTTCCTTCCGGGCAGTTTCTGGAGGGCGGTGTGGAGGCACTTTCACACTGATGTGAATTATGCCACAATCTTTGTATTTGTTAATTCCAGTTAATTATACATAATTATAATTATAGAAGTGATATATATGTATATATGAACAAGAATTCAAGCCTTACAAAGGTATATATAAAAAATGAAAATGAAATTCTTCTCTCCTTCTGCCTAAGTCCTATTGTTTTGAGTTTTTGTACTGGTTAGCTTAATCATTCTGAAGAGGAAGCACATGCTATATCATTTGACTTTTTCTCTCTAAAGAATGTATTTTGATTTCCTGCTACAGAATGATCAATCTAGCTCTGACTTTTTCCCCACCTCTCTCTCTCCGTCGGTCAGTCTCATGTAATTTTGTTTTCTCTTATTGATGACTTATCTTTATGGCTTTAAATAACTTACTTAAATCTCTATTATTTATGCAACTCTAGTTTTTAGTAATTTGCTATTTTCCTAAAGTAATACAAACAAATAATTAAAAAGTCAAATAATCCAAAAAGACTTGTAACGAAAACTCTGGTAGTTTGACATACTCAATCCATCCCTTGGTCTTAGGCCTCCAAAATAACCACTTTCAACTCCTTAAGGTCTTTCTTAGGATATTTATCTACAGATTTCCAAATGACATTCCCACCCTTCTTATGTTTATTTATTATTTTTCAACATTATGTATCAACTTACTATCCAAAAAAAATAGAGTTTAGGTCCTTTGCAGTTATCATCTTTCCTCAGTGTCGTTGTTTCCCACTCCTTGATTACATTAACTTCCAGTGTTTGCCTCATTATGACTGAGCAAATCACAATCGTTGCTAACAGTGATTACTAACATAGTAAACCAAGTAATGATTTCTGGCTGACACGGTGGGCCAAGTAATGACTTCTGAATCTATTTCCTTATAAGCAAATGCTTTAATTTTTATGACTTGAATATTTTATCTTGCTTCTGGTTTAGTTTCCTGCTCTTGTTGCTGACTCTTGCTACATGCCCCCATAGATCTAGCAATATATTTCTGGATATGCTGAGACATGTCAGATACGATTTCAGTTCCACTCATCCCTGTGCCACCCCTCCTGGAGATTTCCTTTCCAGGCCTTCTAGTTAGTGGTTCTGAAATGAATTGTTGTCTACTTTTAAATCTTAGGTCTTCCCTTGGTTGTGCTCTTCATTACCTTGGTTACAAGTCTTCACGTATTTTGGTTTATTTCCTCATCTTTTTTAATGCTTAAGAAAAGGTGCCTGGGAGGTAATATATTTACATGTGTTAAAATATCTTTCCTTTTTTTTTTTTTTTTAACCCTCACAGTTAACTGATAGATTACTTATATGTAGAAGTCAAGGTTCTTTCAGAATTTTGAAGGTATTTCTCCACTGTCCCTCACCTTCTGGTGCTGTTATGGAACAGTCCATGATATTCCAATCCTTAATACAGTGTTATTGACGCCCCCCCCCCAGTGATTTTAGTACCTTCTCTTTATCTCTGTGGCTTTACTGTAGGGTGCTTTTTATGCATTCACATGGGTGCCTTCTGGGATTTGTTTGATCTGGAAACACATGTGCTTCAGAATTTAGAAATTTCTTCCATTATTTCCTGGTTTTATTTTTGTCTTGCCTTCTTTGTTTCCTTCCTTCCACTCCCTGCCCCTGGAACTCGCTTCAGTAAAACATTGTTTTCACCTTTTCTACCTTACCTCCAGTATCTTTTTCTTTGTGTTCTACTTTCTGGGAGATTTTCTTGACTTTGTATGTTAAGACCTTTATTGAAGTTTAAAATCTATTATTTCATTTTAATTTCCAATAGCCTGTAGTTGTCTCTACATGTTCCTTTTAAGTGGTGTCCTGTTCTTTCTTTACAGATACAATATATTTTCTGTCTCAGAAAATACTAAGTATAGGGTGGAGTTTTTTTATATTCTCTGCTTTCTGCTCATAAGAAGGAATGAAACCCTAACATATTGGCTAATGTTTCTGTATGAATGAGCAAATTTTCTCTAATGGTGAACTTCTTTGTCGCAAGTGAGCAACAAGTTTTAACTATTTGTATGTTTGTTTTATTTTTAAATGAGACATGTCTTTTCTTTGGGGATGCTTAGTGTCTCCTGAGATTTCTGTAATCCCCTCTGGATTGATCTATCAAACTCACTCTTCTCTTGAGTTTGTTTGTTTCTTTCTTTCTCTCTCTCTCTCTTTCTTTCTTTCTTTCTTTTTTTTCCCTAAGATTTTATTTATTTGAGAGAGAGAGTGTGAGCTGAGGGGAGGCGTAGAGGGAGAGCGAGAGGGAGACTCCTTGCTGAGCAGGGATCCCAATGTGGGACTTGATCCCAGGACCCTGAGATCATGACCTGAGCTAAAGGCAGACTCTTAATCAACAGAGTCACACAGGTACCCTTGAGTTTCTACTACTTATGTGTACCATGTAAAATAAATAAATGAGTGCTTCTAACTTTGTGTCTAATTTCATTGGATACAACTTCTATCTACATACTATTATTTTTATATTGCACATTTATAGCTCATTGATTCTATTGAACATCTTTGACCACTACCTCCTGAAGACAGAACTAAATTTTGCCATATAGTACACTTCCTATTTCATTGTGGGCTTTGTTCACAATAAGTGTCCAATAATCATTTCATAAAAGGATGTTTGAAGTTCCTTGAGCTAAGATCTAGTATGAAAGATCAGTTCTAAAAATATTCTGCTGAATATAATTCCTTCTATGGGACCAAAAACCAGTGGTCTCTTTCTTTACTGGTTTTTTTTTTTTTAAGATTTTATTTATTTATTTGACAGACAGAGATCACAAGTAGGCAGAGAGGCAGGCAGAGAGAGAGAGGAGGGAGTAGACTCCCTGCGAGCAGAGAGCCCGATGCGGGGCTCGATCCCAGGACACTGAGATCATGACCTGAGCCAAAGGCAGAGGCTTTAACCCACTGAGCCACCCAGGCGCCCCTCTTTACTGGTTTTAATAGGGAAGTCCAGAACCTTGAAAAGACCAAGAATAGTTAAGATAAACAAAACAAACAAAACAAAGGTGGAAGACTAATACTGGTAGATTTCAAGACTGGTTATAAAGCTAGATTAAGACAGTGTGGTGTTGGTACAAATAGAATCGAGTGAATTATGCAGTTGAATAAAAAAATCGAAAACTAAATATATTAAGGCAAATATAAATTATATATATATTATTTAATATAATATTAAATTGTGACAAATTTGACCCTTCAGTGTGGTGGGAAGAGATTTTTTTCAATGCATATTTTCTAGGTTGGTTAGAAAGCCATATGGGAAAATTGTATCTTGATCCTTATCTTACTGCTACCCAAAAGAAATCCAAAGTGGATTATAGATCTACATGTGAAAGATAACATATAGAAGATGTGATCTTAAGGTAGGCAAATACTTCTTATATACAGAAATATAAAAAGCATTATGAAAAAAGTTATAAATTATCCAAAATAAGCATTTCTGTTAAAGACATCATTAAGGTTCTCTAAAGAAGACATAAAAATGATCAAAAAAACACATGAAAAGCTACTCAGCATCATTAGTCATTAGGGAAACACAAATCAAAACCACAATGACACCCCACTTCCCAACCTCTAGGACGACTTTCATACTTTGTTGGGAAGAATGGAAAATAGCGTAGCTGATAGGAAAAAGATTTGGCAATTCCTCCAAAAAATTAGAGTTAGTATATTCACTTCTAGCTATAAACCCAAGAGAATTGAAAGCATATCTTCATACGAACATTAACACATCAATGTTCCTAACAGTATTATTCGTAATAATCAAAAAGTGGAAACAACCCACGATGAGTGGATAGACAAAATGTGGTCTATCCATGCAACGGAGTACTATTCAGCCATAAAAAGGAAGTATCAACACACCAGCTACAACACAGATGAACCTAGAAAAAGTGATGCTAAGTCAAAGGAGCCAGACACAAAGATGACAATTCCATTTCTTTGAAATGTCCAAAACAGGTAAATCTAGAGAAACAGAAAGGAGATTAGCTGTTGCCAGGGACTGGGGGGAGAGAACGAAGAGGAATCACTAAGGGGCCTGGGGTTTCTTCTTGGGGTGAGGAAAATATTCTGGGATTATATAGTCTTGATGGTCACACAACCATCTGAATTATACACTTTAAAATGGTGAATTTGTGAAATGTTAATTGTATCTCAATAAAAAAAAAAAGGCCAATGAATTGGGCTAAACTTTCTCCCCCATCCCGCCTGAGGGGGGATGTATATTCAAGCCTGAGTTACTCTAATACCTCACAAAGAAACTGTATGCAGAAAAAAGTTCTTTGAATAGGTGATTAGGTTAAAATGAGGTCTTTAGGGTGGGCCCTAGTCCAATATGCTTGGTGTCCTCATTAGAAAAGGAGATTTTGACCCATACACACAGAGCTTAGACATGTGTGCATGCAGACAGAGGACCATATTCTGGAACAGAATTCTCCCTTCCAGCTCTCATAAGAAACCAAACCTGCTAACACTTTGATCTCAGACTTCTAGCCTTCAGAACTGTGAGAAAATAAGTCTCTGTTCTTTAAGACACCCAATTGTGACAGTTTGCTAGGGCAGTACTAGCACATTGGTATAGATACCAAAAGGCAAGCCACAGAATGGCAAGTGGTATTTGTACCCATGTCCAATCAAGGACTTACATCCAAAATATATAAGGAATTCTTACAAATCAATAAGAAAAATATACTAGAAGAATGGAACCCACCAGAGGAATGGAAAAAAGACCTGAAGAGCCTCCACAACAAAGGATATTCTCCTGGCCCATAGACATATAAAAAGATGATCAATTTCATTAATTATCAGGGAAATTACAATTAAAACAATAGTGTATGGTTGGGCTACCACCTGGATGGACCTTGAGGCCATTAGCCTAAGTGAAATAAGTCAGACAGAGAAACACAAATACTGTGTAATCTCTCTTATATGTGGAATCTAATGTATATATAAGCTCATAGATACAGAGAACGGTTTGATGATTGACAGAGGTACAGGGTGGGGGTGAGAAATGGGTAAACCATTTTTTTAAAGTTTTAAACAAATTGAATAATTGTTTTGTTTTGTTTTGTTTTTTGTCAGAGAGAGACAGAGCGAGAGGGAGCACAGGCAGAGGCAGAGGGAGAAGCAGGCTCCCTGCTGAGCAAGGAGCCTGATGTGGGACTCGATCCCAGGGCGCTGGGATCATGACCTGAGCCGAAGGCAGCCACTTAACCAACTGAGCCACCCAGGCGTCCCCAAATTGAATAATTTTTTAAAAATAAAACAAAAGTCCTTTAATATGAAGGTATAAACATCATAAACTGATGAAATATTTTCCCATAAATATGCAGGTAATCAGCAAAAGAACAGTATTACAATGTACTATAGGGCATAAGAATTCCAGAAAACAAATTAACTGTCTAGAAATGCATTTTCTTATTTGACTATGAACTTTAAGTGTAATATAACTTTGCAGAAGTAAAGAAGCTGCAGCTGAATTTTGTTTCTTAATTTGGATGTTTTAAGTGGTTGTTGATTTCCCTAAGACTAAAGTTGGTCAAGGAAACACACACACACACACACACACACACACATCCTACTCACAGATACACTAGGAATCAGGCTTTTTAATAAGAACTTTCAAGAATAGATACAGTGGTTATGTACCGAGAAACAGTAAAAGAGCAACTATATAAAACAAAACAAAACAACCCTTCCCCAAAAATAAGCCACAGAGCAATTTCAGGATATCCCCAGAAGAACTGCTAAAATAAGAAAACACCAAATGTTAGTAGAAACGTATGGAGACCCCAAATGTGGAAAAAACTGTTGGTGAAAGTGCACATTTGTCCAACTGCCTTGGAAAATTCTTTGGTTGCACTTATTAACATTGAACATGAGCCCATTCTGTGATCTAGCATTCCACCCTTAAGCACTGCCCTTCAGATGTGCATGCATCTGTTCAACAACACACAAGTGTTACAGTGTTTGTAGAAGCCCTATCTGTCACAGCTCAAAACTAACCACCAAAATACTCACGTGCAGAAGAGGGGATAAATCAACTGTGGGACATCACATGATGAAATATACAACAATGGAATGAATGGCTATATGGACGGATTTCAAAATATAAAGTGTTTGCGGAAAGATGCCAGACACAGAAGAGCACCTACTGCTTTATTGAGCTTAGGTAATGTACAAAAGCAGGCAAAAGTAATCCATGGTGTTTGAAGTCAGGATAGAAATCCCTCTGAGGAAGGGGACATGAGGAGGGCCATGAAGATTCTGGTAATGTTTTGTTTCTTCACTTGGGGTAGTGATACATGGGCGTGACTCGGTGTGTAAAAAGTCAACTAGCTCTATAAGATATTGCATTTTTTGCATGGAAAATATATTTCAATAGAAATTAAATTAAAGACTGGGAAGAGAGTGGATTTTCCCTACCCTAATGATCTAGGAGGTAATGGCAGATTTTTCCCATTTACTTACAATATTCTTAATACTGCATTCTGATACAGGAGAAATTGCCATTTTCCTCACAATGGAGTTCATGTTTTCAAAGTTTATTGGTTGCCACTCTTTGCCACTTTACAGCTACACCTGATATCCATGGTTACTATGCCACCAGTTTTGTGGGAACCCCAAGTCCCAGTATCCAGAAGTTTCATCTGTGCTGTTTTGGCTCCCCCTATTGGCTCATTGATTTTTACTAGTCCAGTAAACAATAGCCAGAACATTCAGGTTTTGTTGGTAGTATTCTCCAGATTATTCCACCAGACCAGATCCTTAGGAGCTAAGTGTATAGTTTTTATGCCCTACTGGTAAGTTCTACCTCCCTTTATACACCTCAAGACCTTAGGTATCTCAAAAGATAGATGGTAAAATAATCTGGATGCACAATATTATACCACTTCATTGTCCCAACTTTTTCTTCATGGAGATTTTGACATAGTCTGAATCACCCCTACTGTTACCACTGATCTACTCAGCGAGAGCATTTACAGTATTGACAGTTGTTAAGATGAGGCCTAGATTGATGGGAAGGTCAAATGCTTGAATAATCAAACCACATGGTTATAGAAAAGATACAGAAATACAGAAGGAAGGCATCAAGGTCAAGATATAGGGCAGAGAGGTCAGTTACATTCTCCAAGACAGGCAGAGGTCAAGTTTCCAGACTTCAAAATCATCACGGGGAGTGTACTGTTGAGATCATTTCATCTGAATAGGATCTCATGAGAATTTCTGAGGATGAGGAACATTCTAGAAATGTTCCTTTCTGAGCATAGCCTTATAACATTGGAACAGTTCTCCCCACTGTGGCTGCTTTTGATAAATGCTGAGCCTGCTCATCTTGGTCAGGTGCATCTCATCAGTATACAACACGACCACAGGTGTAAAGATGGAGATGGCCTCCTTGGCCAACAGAGCCCTGCCTAATACATTCCTGGATGGGAACAAAGGTTACTTACTGAGACCTCTTGAAATCAAAGGAAGAAGCCATTAGGGCCTATCCTGATATTCTCTGCCACCAAGTCATTATATTTCTCTTGTACAGTACCATTCGCTCCATGGCTGAAGATCACTGGTTGCTTGACCTTGTGTCTTATTCTTGCCCTCTACATCTCACCAGCCATGCGATTTGGTTGCTTCTTCCTTTGAACTGTTTTATGAGAAAATGGAAAAAAATACTTATGTTAGGATTATGGGAATTTTTCTATAGTATGGATTTATTGATTATTTGTTATATGCTTATTTGATTCAGGTTTCATAGTTTCTTTATATGTCGAGTAGTTTTGGATTGTATCCTGGACATTGGGAATGGATTCTCTTACATCCTCTTAAAAGAAAGGGGTTTGTTTGTTTGTTTAAGCAGACAATTAACTTGGATCCACACCGAAAATTCTGTATTAAATAGCAGCTCAAATCTGAGTTCTGTTCTTTTTCCTCAGCAGGGTTGTTTTCGGTCTGTCCTGTTAATGAGCAATTCAGAAATCAGTAGACATTTGGGCAGAGTTCCTAAACAGTGGGGTTGCCACTCCATCCACCCCCTCCTCCCGCCCACCGCGTCTTTAATTTCCAGATGTCCCTTCATTTTGCAGTGGCTGTTGTTGTCCCACACTCTGTTTCTGTTTCTTCAGGTCAAAAAGACTGCCAGTCTTCCATTAAATTGTAGCCATCCCCTACCACACCAAATATAATCTTCTCTCAGGTTGGCAGCCATAACAAATGGGAAACACACTCTGCTTTGGTCCATTCTCTGGTCCCTTCAGGTAGGCTTCCCCCTCACCTTCTATCATTTCTAGAATTTGCAATAGTTATCTGTGAGAGGATAAAGCCATAGAAACTCACACTGCTATATTCTCCACACTCTTGCACACACATAGTCTTTTTTTAAAAATATTTTATTTATTTATTTGATAGAGATCACAAGTAGTCAGAGAGGCAGGCAGAGAGAGAGGAGGAAGCAGGCTCCTGCCGAGCAGAGAGCCCGATGCGGGGCTCGATCCCAGGACCCTGAGACCATGACCTGAGCCAAAGGCAGAGGCTTTAATCCACTGAGCCACCCATGTACCTCCATACACATAGTCTTTTAAGCTTGCAAGACATGTGTTCTCTTCAGGGAAAATTTTCCCCTGGATATTTGCATGGTTTGCTTCCATATTAATTTAAGTCTTTGCTCAGATGGCATTTATTCAGAGAAGTCTTTTTTGACCATGTTATTTCATGTAGGCCCCCCACCCCACCTCATACATGACTGTCTACCACTTTCCGTTATTTTCATAGTATTTCTTTTTCTGACTTCATGGTACATGTTAATTTATATTTTTGTTTAGATTTATCTTTCCCACTAGCCTATAAGCTCTATGAGTACAGGAATTTTTTGTCTGCCTGGGATCGTGTTGCATCTTCAGCACCTAGAATTCTTGGCTCGTAGTAGGAGCTCCATAAATACTCATTAAATTAGTAGCCCATGCTAGACAATTAAAAATAAATCTATACACATATATGTTCAACTGATTTTTGACAAATATAAAAACAGATCAATGGAGAAAAGTTAGCTTTTTTGGACAAATAATGGTACAGCAACTGGATACTTAGGGGCAAAAAATAAACCTTGGTCTAAACATCACACCTCATATAAAAATTAACTCAAAATGAATCTTGGACTGAAATGTAAAACATAAAACAAAAAAAAAAACTTTTAGAATAAAGCTCAGAAGAAACATTATGGAATCTAAGACTTAAATAGAAATTAAAACTATAACACATATTTATTTTTAATTGCTTTTTAAAAGATTTTATTTATTTATCTATTTATTTGAGAGAGAGAGAGAATGAGCAGTGGGAAGGGGCAGAAGGGGAGAGAGAGGGAGAAAGAGAGAGAGAAGCAGACTCTCTGCTGAGCAGGGAGCTTGACACAAGGCTAGATCCCTGGGCTCAATCCCAGGGATTGATACCAGAGCCTGGAGATCATGACTTGAGCTGAAGGCAGACATTTAACCAACTGAGCCACCCAAGCACCCCAAAACTATAACACTTTTAGAAAAAAAACATAGAAGACAATCTTAGGATATATGGCTGAGCAAAGAGTTTTTATGCTTGATACCAAAAACACAATTCACAAATGGAAAAATTGATCAGTTGGACCTCATTAAAATGAAAACCTTTTTATCTGCAAAATACCATGTGAATGGGGTAAAAGATAAGCTACAGTCTGGGATAAAATATTCTCAAACCATATATCTGACTAAGGACTAATATTTAGAATAGATAAAGAACTCTCAAAACTCAACAGTAAAAAAACCCCAAACAATCCAATTAGAAAATGGGCAAAAATCATGAATAGACTTTTCACTGAAGAGAATATATAAATGGCAAAATAAGCACATGAAAAGATGTCCCACATTATTAACCATTAAAGCCATGCAAATGAAGACCCCAAGACACCACTACACACGTATCAGAATGGCTTTAATTAAAAATGGTGACAACATCAAATGCTGGCAAGGATGTGGAGAAACTGGGTCATTTGCATATCTTGGTAGTAATGTAAAATGGTACAGCCACTCTGGAAACAGTCTGACAGTCTCTTAAAAACATAAACATACAACTACCACATGACCTCCCAATTGCATTTCTGTTATTTATCCAGAGAAAGGAAGACTTATGTTCATTCCAAAACCTGTACACGAATGTTCTTATCACCTCTATTCCTACGAAACAGTCCAGATGTCCTTTAGTAGTTGATGCTTAAATACACTGTGGTACATCCATACTGTGGAATACTACTCAGCAGTGAAAGGGAACGGATGATTGATCCATAAATAACTTGAATGAATGTCAAAGGAATTATGCTAAGTGCAAAGAACCTAATCCCAAAAGATTAAGTACTGTATCCCTCTATTTTTATACACTTTTGAAATGACAAAATTTTAGAGAAAGAAACCAGGTTAGTGGTTGCCCAGGGTTATGGCTGGGGAGATGGCCAGGAGGGAAGTGGATGTGGTCATAAAAAGGCAACATGATGGACTTTTGTGGTTGTGGAACTGTTCTGTCTCTTGACTGTGATGGTGGATACACAAACCTATGCACATGATAAAGCTGAAGAGAACACAATCCCACACTGAGTTTAAGACTTTGAATACGATCAGTAGATTGTATCAGTGTCAACCTTCATTCACTCTATAGCTCTTGATTAAGTCCTTTTGTGGTTTGGAGGAGGGAAAACGTGTTTCTGTGTTCTGGATCTTAACTTTATTTTCTTATGTTCCTTGTCTCTAAATAGTTACCTATTTTTTGACCATCATTTATATTATTTTAGAAGTACTAGGTTATAGTGGAAAACATGGATCCAGTTCAGATTCTGACTCAGCCACTTACTGTTTGTAAATTTTTTGGCAGGTGTTCCTTAACCCTTTTTGAGAAGAGGGTTTAAAAATCACAGGATTGAGGTACCTGGATGGCTCAGTCAGTTAAGCATCTGACTCATAATCCCAGCTCAGGTGTTGATCTCGGGGTGGTGGGTTCAAGCCTCACATTGGGGACCACGTTGGGTGTGGAGCCTACTTAAAAAAACAAACCCAGGATTGTTGTAAGATTAAATGAAAGCATTTATGGAAGATGCTTAGTACATAGTAGGTGCTTAACAGATAGAAGGAATAATTTAAAATAGTCTTCTGGTGAATATTTTTATTTGCTTGCTTTTTTCTTTCTTTTTTTTTTAAAGATTTTATTTATTTATTTGACAGAGGTCACAAGTAGGCAGGGAGGCAGGCAGAGAGAGGAGGAAGCAGGCTCCCTGCTGAGCAGAGAGCCCAATGTGGGGCTTGATCCCAGGACCCTGGGAACCTGGGAACCTGGAACCTGGGACCATGACCTGAGCTGAAGGCAGAGGCTTTAACTCACTGAACCACCCAGGCACCCCTGCTTGCTTTTTTCTAACTAATGTTTAGTATTGTCTTGGATTCTTTTGCTAATGAATCACCCTCTGGTGCTTCCCCTACTCTCTCTCTGCCTGCCACTCTGCCTACTTGTGATCTGTCTGTCAAATAAATAAATAAAATCTTAAAACACACACACACACACACACACACACACACAAAAAAAAACCTCATTGTCTTCTTTGAATATAAATGAGCCTATCTTCAAATCTTACTTCCCATGAAAGATAAGAATTGTGCATGTAAACACTTGCCATTTACTGTTTTAGCCAGAGACATAACACAGGACTGGGTGTATCTAGTCTCATGGAACTTTCCTCTTTTCTTAGTTCACCACTCCCAACCCCTTCAATGTCTGGGGCTTGTTTTCTCAATATTTCAGACCCATGGCTCCTTTTTCTAACAGATGAGAAGGGCACCAGAGTGTGATTCATTAGGTGTCTTAGGTAACTCAGGAATAACAAAAATGAATGTCCCACTCAAATACTGTGAGGAATTTTCTTCAGGCCCTTCTGTATCCCTGAGCCTTTTCTGACTTCTCTCTCCTCTCTAGGCTTTCGAAGTTGAGGAAGGAGATTTAACTTTATCTAACATTTTTTGTTTTGTCTGTTTTTTAATTTCATTCTGCTGTTGCCAGACCAAACTTCTCACCAAAGTGCCAACTTTTCCTAATAGGTAATGCTTCTCAGGAACAGCTTTCTCGCACACTCGTTTTCAGACTCCACAGGGCTTAGCACTCAGCTTTAGCCTATTCAAGTTTTGCTTTGAAGGTGGCTGAGGTTGCCCATTCTGAACCAAAGTGCTCTTTCACCATCCATTATCTGTTACACAGAAGTCAATTATTTGACTTCTAGATAGATAGCAATTTCTAGATAGCAATTTCCCGCTCCTACCGTGAAAAGAAAAGGTTAGGGTCACCCTTCTAAATACTCTCATGTTGAGTTGCACAAATCTGCTTGCATCTGGCATCCAACCACTGATGCTGGAAAAGAAATTTCGAGTGCCCTTTGCTGCCTTGGTTCCTGGAGCCCTAATTCCACCCTCTTCTGCTCAGCTTCTCCCTAAGTCAGAGCTCAGTCTTGGTTTGGACTTTTCCCTAGAGTTTTGCTGACCATTGCACAGCTCAACTCCAGTCTGGCACGTGTTGCTGTGAGTCAACTCTCTTCCAGAAATTTCCAAGTGAAATCTGAGACCTTTGAGTTTCTGCTGGTGCAGGGTCAACAGGAACCATGAGGCCTCTCCCAAGGAGCCACTCCTCAGCTCTGTGTCTCCTTGGGGTTCTGCTGGTGCTCCTATGCCCAGCCCGCCTACCTGGGGAGTAAGGCTGTTAGGTTAGTAGGGCCCAAGGCAAACAAGAGAGAAGTGTTCAAGGCAGCAACCTCTTCAATCTCAGCCACAGCAACTTCTTCCTAGGAACAACGCCAAAGGCAAGGGAAGCAAAGGAAAAAAATGAACTATTGGGACTTCATTAAGATCAAAAGCTTTTGCACAGCAAAGGAAACAGTCAACAAAACCAAAAGACAACTGACAGAATGGGAGAAGATATTTGCAAGTGACATATCAGATAAAGGGCTAGTATCCAAAATCTATAAAGAGCTTAGGAAACTCAACACCCAAAGAACAAATAATCCAATCAAGAAATGGGCAGAGGACATGAACAGACATTTCTGCAAAGAAGACATCCAGATGGCCAACAGACACATGAAAAAGTGCTCCACATCACTGGGCATCAGGGAAATACAAATCAAAACCACAATGAGATACCACCTCACACCAGTCAGAATGGCTAAAATGAACAAGTCAGGAAATGACAGATGCTGGCGAGGATGTAGAGAAAGGGGAACCCTCCTACACTGTTGGTGAGAATGCAAGCTGGTGCAACCACTCTGGAAAACAGCATGGAGGCTCCTCAAAAAATTGAAAATAGAGCTACCTTATGACCCAGCGATTGCACTACTGGGTATTTACCCTAAAGATACAAACGTAGTGATCCGAAGGGGCACGTGCACCCGAATGTTTATAGCAGCAATGCCCACAATAGCCAAGTTATGGAAAGAACCTAGATGTCCATCAACAGATGAATGGATAAAGAAGATGTGGTATATATATATAATGGAATACTATGCAGCCATTAAAAGAAATGAAATCTTGCCATTTGCAACAACATGGATGGAACTAGAGGGTATTATGCTTAGCGAAATAAGTCAATCAGAGAAAGACAACTATCATATGATCTCCCTGACATGAGGAAGTGGAGATGCAACGGGGGTGGGAGTTAAGGGGGTAGGAAAAGAATAAATGAAACAAGATGGGATTGGGAGGGAGACAAACCAAAAGAGACTCTTAATGTCATAAAACAAACTGAGGGAGGTGTGGGGGGTGTTGGGAGAGGGTGGTGGGGTTACATTATATGTTTAAATAAAAATAAAAAAATTAAAAAAAAAGAGAAGTGTTCAATTAGTGAAGAGAAAGTAGTTAGACCAATTCATTGCAAATGTATTCCTTACTGGGAATTCTAAAAGTATGATCAGATTGCAGTATGTCAAACTTTTTAAAATGTTGATGAATTTATGAAAATTACTTACCAAACTGCAAAAAATAAAACCACATTTACAAAATGTCTGATAGTTTACATAAGACTTTTACACACCTAACTCGTGAATTTAGACTTTAGTGAATTTTCTCGTGATTAGTGAGAACTACAAGTTCACTTTTGCTTTATAGATGGTAAAAATATGATAAGCAATTAGAAACAAAGATATCTGAGATAGAAAATTTTAAAAAATAAGGGAACTTTAAAAATGTGTGAACTTATATTTATAAAGGTGAAGTTACTTGCTATTTATTCTTATCTGTTTATAGGAGGAGAGCCCTAGGAATGTATACTAGGGCTCTCCTAGTATACATTCTCCTAGGAATGTATAATAAAAGGTTATTAAAACCTTTTGAAACTATTTTGGAATTCAATCTTTCCATTAATAAAGTGGAAATTAATAAACAATGTATTATACCATAAATAAAACAATTTCATTGTTAATAATAATTAACATTAATAGAACAAGTTATACCTCCACAAAAAAGTTAATTAATTAATTAAGTTAAATTAATCAACATTAAAAATGTTCGTACCAATAGGACTCCATAGGGAAATATGGTGACTGGAATATTTCACTAAGTTTTATACATATGATTATCTATGCATTAAAGGTGATTTATTTTTAAGTTAGGCAATAACAATTACTCCCCCCCCCCTTAAAACATACAAAGCTCCATGTACTCATCATTTGACTTAAAAAATTATCAACTTGTCAGGCCTGGGCGGCTCAGTTGGTTGAGTGACTGATTCTTGATTTCATCTCAGGTCATGATCGCAGGGTCATGAAATAAAGCCCCTCCTCAGGCTCCTTGCTGAGTGTGGAACCTGCTTGTGATTCTCTCTCTCCACCTTCCTCTGCCTCCCACAAAAGTATCAAATCATGGTCAATCTTGTTTTATCTATACCTACACCCACTTTGCCCATCCTAAGTTATTTAAAAGGAAATCTTAGACATGGTAGTTCAGTTCTAAGTATTTTAATAGGTATCTCTAAAAGATAAGCATTTGTCTTTAAAAACATAACCACAAACCATTATCATACCTAAAGTTAAATAACAATTCTATAAGATCAAATATCTACCTAGTGTTCAAATTTTTCTGATGGTCTCATGAATATTTTTGTAACAGTTTATGTGTTTATATTAGAATCCGAATAGTGTCTGTACATTGTAATTGGTGGACACATCTCTTAAGTCCTTTTGAACTTATAAATCTCTCTTTCTTTATATGATTTTTTGTGAGTTAATTTTTAACCTGAATTTGAAAATATTTATTCAGAGATTCCCATACCAGCACTTGTAATATTAAAATACAAGATACTGAATATGAGGGAAGATGTGCAGATTGATTTCTATGGGCCTGAGAAAATTAAAGTGCAACTCTCCTTTTTCAAACTTTTTGAAATGCCTTAATACCCTGGTGACACTGAGGCAGTTTTTCCAAGGGTATGGAGGCATCTTTCTTTTGAAAACTTCTTTTGCAGCAAAAGATGAAAATCATCAAGAAAAGTCTAAAAGTTAGGCAAAAGAGTCAATATGAGATTGTGAATCTCTTCATGTTTTTTGGCTGAGAATTGAATCTGGTGATTTTTGACCAGATTTAATAAGAAGTCAAATTCTCTTTCTTCTTTTTGCACGTGTGTGTGTGTGTGTGTGTGTGTGTGTGTGTGTGTGTGTTGTGATGTATTTATTCTATCAGTCTTTCATGTCCATTGTTTCTTATCCCATGTTGACCAAGTCAATGAAGGAAATCCATACACCACTGGCCAGTAAGTCTTGTGAATTATTCCATTATTTTTTGAATAAATTCTTTCCATTTCATTCCCTTAAAAATTCCTCCATTGTTTATGGAATCACATCTTTTACTCAGTGTGTTGTTCAAAACCTGCCATACTCTGATCTCAACTTACCTCACGTCTGCCCCATATGACTCTCTAGTCAAGTTCATCTACTAACTCACCATGAATCTTTCCATGCATTTCATTCCTCCCCCCTCTTGCTAATATAAATCTCCCCTAATATAAAATGCCTTCCACCAATGCAGCTACCTATCCAATTCCAATTCCTGATACCAGGAGGCATTTTCCTGACCTATTTAATTCTTGGAATTCTTTCTCTCTTCCTACATTACTTATTGTCTGCTCTCTTTTGACATTTGTCAGACTCTGCCTGGTAGTTTGACTAAACTATTCATGTGTTATGCTTTAGGATCCCAACAAGATGCAAACAGGGCCTTAATATGTTCCATGAAGTTTACTGCAACAAGCTTGTGTCCATTGTGTTAATAGAAATTTATTTTGTATGAAGCTCAGAAAATGCCATGTTTCTGCTCTAGACTTCCTGTATAGATAGCAACATCACCTTCACACAAGTGTGTATTGGGGAACTACTCCTTTCAGAGAAACAGGTAAAGTGCATGTGGCATGGAGAGGTATGAAATGTGCTCTTTGCTCTCAAAATGCAAAATTTTAAATAAAAATCTGTCCTTTTATCTATCCATAGACATAGATACACACACACGTACATCATAATACAATTGCCAAATCAGTGGAACAAAGAACAGAATCTGGTTAAGAGCACAGATTATGGAGGCAAATAGACCTGAATGGTACTCCATTCATGGAGTGACTTTGGGTGATTTATTTATTTAACTTTTTTTTTTATACTTTATTTATTTTGTTAGTCTACAGAATAAATCTACAATCTCATCTACATAAGAGGATAATATAATACCTAATAAGGTTGTTCTGAGGATTAAATGGAATATCGTTAAGTGCTTAACAGTGCTAGCTACATAGATAAACATTCCTGTTTTTACTAACAAGAGATAATGTAGTTCAGAAAAACCAAAGACTGTTATGTGCCAAGAGCAGTCAAGGAGTTTACAGATGTGATATTGTGATTTATAAGAAAAACATATATTTTAGTCATTCAGATGACCACTGTTCTTAACTCACAGCTCAGCAAACCCTGGGAGTTATCCGAAGTGAGAACATCAAAGGTGTCTTTGTTAAGTAATGACTTTTATAAAGTACCTAGGGATAGTTGCCAGGGGAACCAGTCTTGTGATGAGAGGGTTGGAACTTTCTCAGGCCCACCCTCCTGACCTCCAGGGAAGGGAGAGGGGCTAGAGATGGAATCAATCTCAACGACCCACCGATGATTTAATATACCGTGCCTACACAAAAAAATCTGCCATAAAAACCCAACATGACAGAGTTCAGAGAGTTTCTGGGTTAGCAAACATATAGAGACGTGAAAAGTGGCATTCCTGGAGAGAGCATGGAAGCTTCTCCCTTTCCCACAGGCCTTGTCCATCTGGCTGTTCCTGAGTTATCTCTTTTTACAATAAACTGGTGATATAGTTACGTTAAATGTTTCTCTGAGTTCTCTGAGCTTCTCTAGCAAATTAATTAACCTGAGGAGGGGGTTGGTGGAAACCTGATTTATAGCCAGTCGGTCAGAAGTATAGGTGACCCCTTGGGCTTGAGATTGGTGTCTAAAGCTGGGGGCAGATGCAGTCTGGTCAGACTGAACCCTTCACTTGGGGCTTCTGACACTATCTGTGGTCGGATGCCCGGCTGCCGTCTGGAGGATTGCCTGCTGGACGTTTGGGGAATGGGCCCTCACCCCACCCCCTGCTGCTCCACACACATGTTGAACTGGGTCAAAGAACACCAAAAAGAACAGGGAAGGTGGGAATTGAATTGGTTGATGGGGAAGAGGATTAGGGAGATGGTTAGGGAGAAAGGATTGCATAAGTAAAGTTACAGAGGTAGGAACCCAGAGCATGAGGGCGGAAGGCTGAGCATGCATTTTCAATGAGCAAAACTGGGAAGAAGTTTTTCTAAAAACCCCAGGATTGCTAAACAATTTCAATATTTTATTTACATAAAATACACAATTATGAAAACTTTCTCAATTCCAATATATCTTCCCTAAAACCTTTCTTTAAAAGTATCTGTATTTACCAATGCACTAAAATATACTATTAAATACTCTAACAAGGGTTTGTGAAATTTTATACAATGTATTTTCATATGAAGTAGTTCTTATTTTACCACTCAAGCAATTAAGAAAAATTTCCCCCCAAGATTCTTTTCTATAAAAGATTCAAAACCAGAGACTATTGGTGGCAGTGATGCGGACAAAGAGATGTATGTGGGGATTTTGGGTGGACAGTCCTTACCTGTACTCACAGAACAATATCTCCTTGTCACAGATGTTTCTTGAGTAACTCCAGTTTCAAAAAAAAAAAAAAAGAAGAAGAAGAAAAGGGACACCTCAGAGGCTGACTCTAACCCTGATGATCTCTCTGTCCCCAAGAAGCTGTTCTCTCAGCTGAGACAGCGTATTTGCCAAGAGCAGAGGGGCAAAAGGGCACCGTCTCTCCTCCTGCCTAGTCCACCTCTGTTTTCACGGTTTGTGAAATAGGGATAATGATAATGCTTGCCTCAAGGGTTGTTTGGGGGGATTAAATGAGTTAACATTTGTTAAATGCTTAAAATGTACACACTATATAAACACGCACACATTTTGTTGAAGACTTAAATTTATTCAAAAAATTTGCTCTGTACAAGGTGAGAAGTCCGTCCCCTGTTCTCAGATACCCATCCATGCATACATATGCCCACTTAATTCATACCCACATGGTAATATGGCGCATGCCCCCTACTCTGTGAATGACTCCAAGTTGTCCTATGGGCAATAACAAGGATTAGGAAGGATGAAAGTCTCTCAATAAATCCCCTTACTTCTGTGCTATTTTCTTTTATAAGTCAAAAATCAAAAAACAAACAACTCTCTCTTCCTCTCTCTCTCATCATCCAAGGTTGCCGCACCACCCAGAATTCAACAAGGTCACTGTAAAGATAAGAGTAGATCGTGATCACTCACTACCGTGATGGAGTATGGGTACAAGGGAGGATGCGTGTGCTCTGGTCCGATTGGCTAAAACATCCTCTACATTTTCACAGTGTTCATTGCCAGTACCTTGATGAAAGGATTTCCCCCTCCCCAGTCTCCCTGGGCAGAATGGTGCTAAGCAGGTAGGACTACTGCAGAGTGGTTCCAAAGTGAATCCAAGAGAAACAGTCCTCCCAGCCGGAGGCAGAGCTGCCTCCTCAGGCACGTGCTTGAGCCTGAGCCTGTCGATGACCGTTTAATTCTAGATATCTAAGGAACAACATCCTCAGCTTCTGATGTACTCCAGAGCCTTTCATGAGAGAGTTGGCCTGTGGGGTTGACCTCCCTCTTCTCAAGCAGCTGCTATGGCAGGATATGGAAAATATTCCTAAGCAGGTTATTTAGGTCATTTTACTCACAAAGATTCCTGGAGCTGAGTCACTGTCATTGTTTTCATTTTACACAGGGGAAAATCAAGGCAAGAAGAGATGTCCTGTAGTCCTGAAGAGCTCAGAGTCTAGAATTAATTGACAACCCTAGGTTCACACTCTGGCTCTGCCACTTAAAAGTTGCTGTGTGATTTGGGACAAGGCATTTAGCTTCCCTGTCCCTCAGTTTCCTAGTCTCTACAATGGGAATAACACTAGTGCCTTGCCTTCCTCATGGAGTCGCTGAAGGCTTTCATGAAATAATGCATGTAATGTGCAAAGAGCATAGTGCTCAGTAAATACTAGCCAGCCCTAGTGTTGGTAGAGGTGATATTGTTGGGAGAAGGAGTGGTGGATCAGTAGGGCAGAAAAAAAAGTAGAAGCCAACAACAGTTCTTACCCCTTTTATTATAAGATCATCAGTATTAAAAAATGTATTTTCTCTGAGATACTCAAGATGTTAAGAAAATGTGTTTTGATTAGCTCTCTGTGCCTAAAGCCAGATATATCAAATGAAATCTGTCTGTGGAGAAGGATCAGAAACTGTCACAATCCAGTGTGACCCTGGCTGTAGGATGATTGGCTCCCAGAGTGTCTTTTGCTCAGAGAACAAATCTTGGAGGCTGAGAGGGTGCATTATACTCATTCAATGAATTTTATGTCCTATGACACAGTGAAACAAATTACAGGAAAATAGAATGGTTCAGAAAATAGGAATAGTATTATGTCTTAAAGGACTATCTTTGTTGTTGGGGTTAGTTTATAAGATGTTTACTGGCTCTTTCCATCTTGAAGCATTATGGTGGGTCTGTAGCGGCCCCAAAGTTTATTGCACAGATTTTATCACAGGTCAGCCTGGGTCAGTGGACGGGAAAGTCTACTGACAAGATACCCTGGCCCTTAGTGTTTTCTCTGATACATGATGTGCTTTTGTCCCATTTCTGGTTGGAAATGGACATGCCAGTGGTTGTTTCAGATATTTTCGGGGGGTTCTCTCACCCTCTCTGCTTGAGCTGATTCTGATTAATACCTAAGAACAGATACAGCTTCAGCTCTTAGGGAAATATTTTACCAGGATCCAAAGTACTTTTCTGGAGTGCCCTGTCCATGAATCCATCCTGCGATCATTCTTCATCTTCATTTTTCCTTCTATCACAAGACTTGCTGAAGAAGCACAACCTTTTACAAAATGGAGAAATTTTGAGAAATCACCCTTTTGATTTTCTTTTTCAGGAAGTCCCTAAAGATGGTGGGATGGTCCTGAAAGGCAAAAACAAAAACACCCATATATATATATGGCTATTTATAGTATATAAATATATACATTTATATGCTGGCTATTACTGGCTATATGTGTAAATGTAAGTCATACTTATTTCTTATATAAAATATATATATATATATATATATATATATATATATATATATATATCTCAAGTCCCCAGCACTCAAAGGTGGTCCTGGAGTTACATAAACTACCTATGAAGATTGAAAACCTGGAGCAAGAGAGAGAAAGTAATTTAAATCATACTTATACCTCTTTCCCCAAGAAGATGGAGAAAAGATTTGCTTTTGTCTATGGCTCTAGAAAGAAAACCTTAGTTTATCAACCCTGTTGAAACATCATTATTTCTTGTAATATATAACTTTGGTAAAACTTGCTAATACACATAGGGATTGTGGAACTATGGATATTTTATACCACTCACTTAATTTTTTTTACCTTTTGGGATTTGGCAGGCTAGCTGAAATAAAGGTAACAAAATTACCTATAAAAATTAGTCTGTTCTAATTTTTTTTTGCCTTAATTTTCATTTGGATATCTAGGTCGTATAACATAAGTGCCCTGCACAAGTCCACTCCCTAAAGTGAGTTAAGTTTTCTTTTTCATTTTATTATATCCCAGTGGTTGTGAAGGGCAGTGAGTTTACATAGTAGTGTTCATGAGATTGTTTCTCTCTTTCTGGACACCAGGTACATATTCCTTAGTTCATAAGACATTGTGTACTTAAGACAATCTGTGGTCATTGTAAATATCCCTCTGTCTTTTCTTATCCCTTGATTGCCATTCCCCATTCCCACTCTCCACCTTCCAGGAACTGACTTTAATTTAATTTAATTTTAATTTTAATAGATGCCTTTAACTATGCATGCAGGTTTGGAATATGAATATGTTCCTCAGGTTCCTTGCTCCTGAGTGCTGCAGAATATTCCATAACATGTATCTCCTACATTTGCCTTTCATTTCCTTTGTGGTGAACACTTAGTTGCTTTCAACTCTCCTTTACCCCATACAACTCTGTAGTGAATATTTTTTTAAAGATTTTATTTATTTATTTGTCAGAGAGAGTTAGCACAGGCAGACAGAGTGGCAGGCAGAGGCAGAGGGAGTAGCAGGCTCCCTGCTGAGCAAGGAGTCCGACGTGGGACTCGAACCCAGGACGCTGGGATCCTGACCTGAGCTGAAGGCAGTCGCTTAACCAACTGAGCCACCCAGGCATCCCATGTAGTGAATATTTTTGTACACATCTCTGATACCACTTGAGGCTTTCTCTTGGATATATGCTCAGCAAAGGAGTTGCAGGTCAGTTTACTTCACTGTGCAGGAGAGTGCCTTTCTGTCCACACTCACACAACATACAGAGTATTGACTTTGCTAATTTTCATAATAGTGATTTTCTTACCCTTTTATTAGCTGCAGGATCTGTAGTGATGCTCATTCTTGATATAGATAATTCATATCTTCTCTCTTTTTCTTTCTGGCCAGTCTGGCTATAGGTTTATCAGTTTCGTTGATCTCAAAGCACCAGCTTTTGGTTTCATTGCTTTATTCTTCTCTTTACCTTTTCATTGGTTTCTGCTTTGATCTTTATTTATTCTGCTTACTTTGGGTTTAATTAGGTCTTCTAATTTTTTTTTTAAGATTTTAGCTTTAAGCAATCTCTGTGCCCACCATGAGGCTTGAACTCACAATGCCAAGATCAAGAGTTGCATGGTCTCTAAACTGAGGCAGCCAGACACCCCTTAATTGGGTCTTCTGATTCTAGTTTCTTAAGGTGGAAACGGAAGTCATTGATATAGATCTTTCTCCTTCTTCTTCTTCTTCTTCTGGGGAAAGACAGAGATGGGGGGGGACAGAGGGAGAGAGAGAATCTTAAGCAGGGTCCACACTCAGCACAGAGCCCAACATGGATCTTTATCTCACAAAAGATAAGGACCCTGAGATCTCGACCTAAGCCAAAATTGAGAGTGGCGCTTAACTGACTGAGCCACCCAGGTGCCCCTCTTCTTTTCTAATATAAGCAGTTAGTACTACACATTTCTCCATGAGAACCCCAGTACTGGCATTCCACAAATGTCAATACATTGTGCTACAATTTCATTTAGTACAAAATACTTCCTAATTTTTTTTCAAATTCTTCTTTGATCCTTGGGTTATTTAAAAGTGTGTTATTTAATTTCCAAGTATTAGAAGGTCTTTTCCAAGTATTCTTTTGTTATGGATGTCTAACTTAATTCCAGTGTGAACAGACAACCTGCTCTGTGTGATCCAAATGCTTTCAAAATGTTTTGTAGCTCAGGATGTGGTATCTTGCTGAATGTTCCATGTACACTTAAAAAATACTTGTGTTTTGTTGCTACTGAGAGGCCGTTTCCTATATATGTCAGTTAGGTCAAGTTGGCTGCTAGTATTGTTTCAGTCTTCTCTGGCCTTGTTAATTTTCTATCTACTTGCTCTATCAATTATTGATAGAGGGGTATCAAAATTCTCAACTCTAATTGTGGATTCATCTATTTTTCCATGTAGCTTTTGGTTTTTGCTTCCTGTACTCTGAAGCTCTATTCTTAAGGGCCTTGATGAATTGACCCCCTATCATTATGTAATAACCTTTATCTTTGATAACATTTTGTTCTCAAATCTAATTTGTCTGATATTAATATAACCACTTCCCCCTTATTTTTCCTAGATTGAATGTTAAAACAAATTCTGAGAACCCAAGTGAGCCACTTTGTATAATTTTTTAGCAGTTACATTAAGAAAAGTGAAAATAAACAAGTGAAATTAACTCTAATAATATATTTTCTTTAACCCAAGATTTGAAAAATGTTCTCATTTTAACATGTAATCAATATAAAAGTTATTAATGTGTTATTTAACATTCTTTTCTTCCTATCTTCAAAATTCAGTGTGCATTTTTTTATTTATAACATGTCTAAATTTGAACTAGCCACATTTCAAGTGTTCAATAGCCACACATGGCTAATGGCTGCTGTATTATATAATGCAATTCTAGGGTTTCTACAATGTAAATATTAACAAATATTAAAATATGTGTTCGTGTTTTCATGTGTCTAGGAGTATACTTGACTTTTTTAAGTGTACCTTGGAATCTGGAAGACCTAAAGGAGAAATGTGCAGAGAATGTCATGCCAGGTAGAAGAGAGGAGGATATTTATCTATAAGTAGGATATAAAATATTACAGGAATGCCCGTACTGTAAGTGAAGAGGTAATAGAAATGGAAATTACTCACTGTTCTAATTCCTCCAGGTTCTTAAAAATGCACATAGTAATGATGAGTTACCAAAAGTTTAAATATCGAGTTCCTGATTCAGAATGTTGATAACTGTGAGTGACAGACTTACTTCAAGTCATCCAGAAGAGCTGTCTAGTGCTATGAACACCAGGGCAGATTTGTGGAACTAGATATGAGGCAGGAGTGACTTAGGCCTCTGAAGGCTCGTCGTGGGAGTGGAATGAGTATATTGAGTGGATTCACCATCTCTGATCAGGAAACTCTTCAGAGTAAGGCTGAGGCCTGAGATGGAGACCACCCTCTTGCCGAAGATAGCAAAAAACAACAACAATAATGGCCATGGATGCTTTCTGTGCCTGTATTCACATCCTTAATAATCCCTCCCATTAGAGGAAGGGTCTTTTTCATCCCTTGAGGGTTTGGGCTGCCTTTAATTTGGTTTGGCCAATGGGACAAAAATAGCAAATAGTATGCAAGCAGTCTCGCAAGTCATTATGCATTAGGACTTGCCCTTCTGCTGCTCTGAGAACCCCATGTTCTAAAAATTGTCTCTATCCACTGCTACTTCCCTTCAAAATATTGTTACCTCAACAAGTTTCTTACATTTCTCTTTCTCAGAGAAATTGAAAAAAGGCAAAACATAATAGTTATTTTGAGGCTTATTCTTCTCTCCCTCATTGCCCTCACCCTGGACAATAGTTCTGCCAGGGGCACTGAACAGAACGTCTCAAAAACCCTTCGTTTCCTGCTCCCGCACTCGGCCTGCTTTGTCACAACCACGGGGAAATCCACACTCTCACGTGGGGAGCTCTTGTCGCGCCGGGTACAGAGAGAAGCTTCTTGGTATTAGAGGTTCCGGAGCAGCACTCAGAGAACAAACCTTCCATCATACTTCCTTTCCATCTCCACTCACATCTGGAGGGCAGGTTTACCTCCCTGTGACTGGAAAGAATGTGTTGGGTGAGTTCCTCTTCAAGGTCTGTCTGTTTTGCCTGAGTAGTCTCCCACAAAGGCCACCTCAACCACCATCTCAACAAAACAATGAAAAGTATTTCATGTGTCAAAACCCCTATCAGTTACTTGTAAGCTGAATGTGGCCCATATTTAATGAGCCTCACGAGATGCCTGGGCTTCACACTTGATAACTGCCAAGTTGAGAACTGCGATCCTTTCTGTGCTTTTGCTTAACAAACTGCTAGCAAATGGCAAGGGTATTTTGATGGGCCTTTGTGGCAAAGCAATCCTAACACTTAGTTCCCTAAAACAATGCTTTATAAATAAGGATTCTTCTGGGTAGTCTTTCTGGTATGGCTCAGGCTCTACCAGTCTTGGTTAATCTAGCTCACGTGTCTGTGGTCAGTCGGTGACTTAGCTGGGGACTGCCTTGTCCCAGGGGCTGCACTCACTTGTCTGTCAATTGGGAGCTGAGCAAAGAAGGAGCACCTGTTTCTCCTCTCTGCGGGTTATCAATAGAGGACTGTTCTCAAATATGCTGTGCTTATAAGCAGTGGGATTTATTCACTTATTCACCAATATTCATAGAGTGCCTACTGTGGGCTGTTCTAGTCACTGAAGATAGCATCATGAATATTAAAAAGCATTAAAATTTAATGCAGATATTAACAATAATGAGGTGTACTTATATGTACTGATATGAAAAGAGATCTAAAATATGTAAAAGAAAAAAGCGTGTTGCAGAACAGCATGTATTACAATTCCATTTGTGTAAGAAATTCTTGTATTTATTTATTTATCTATTTATTTACTTGAGAGAGAGAGTGTGTGTGCACACATGTGCATGCACGGGAGTTGATGGGGGCAGAGGGAGAGAATCTTCAAGCTGACTCCCCACTGATCACAGAACCCAACATGGGCTTGATCCCAGGACCCATGAGTTCATGACCTGAACCAAAACCAAGAGTTGGATGCTCAACCAACTGAGCCACCCACGCGTCTCCTGTGTAAGAAATTCTTATGAACCTATGTACATTGCGTACATATATACACAATGTCACAGTGATTATCTCTGGGATTTGTGTTTGGGAGATGTCTAGGAAGAGAAAGTATTTATTTGGCATTTTATACTCATGTAATATGTGTGTGTTTTTATATCTGATAACTGTAATTTTATATATATTATAGAAAACACTAGTGTAATTTTAAAGACTAACAAAAACTGTATTTGGCTGCTAAAAAGAGCAAAGACAGAGGGCAGTAGCTGGACTGGCACCTCAGGGTAAGGGGTAGGTTGGTTGCAGTAGACAGGGGGGCAGGGGGTAGCGTAGAGGAGATTGGCACGGGAAACCCACACTGGTTTCCTGATAAAGCCATAGTGGATATGATTCAGAACTCAGTTGCGGGAAATGATCTCTGATGGGAGGATGGGCATCTCCACTTTACAGGGGAAAAGGAAAGAACAGGTATGGAGGCTGTTTGGTTGTATATAAGGTGTCTGTTCTGGCTTCTGTTTTCCCACTTAAGCAGGAGGTAAGAACATATCCTCAGAGAGAGGGAAGAAGTAAAGAGGCCTGCATTGCAAGAAAGGAAAAGAAAGGTTAAAAATGTCACAGAAAGTCTTAAGAGCAACCAAGTCTAGGCTGGCCAATGGAAAGGGTGCTGAGTGAGGAGAATGTCACTGGAGATACGGAGCTTAAGGAAATGAGAGGCCAGGCCCTAGCTGGAGTGGTTTCCTGACCCTACACCTCCCTGTTAGGAAGTCAGACCAACAGAGCAGGGGAGGGGATAGAGTGGTGATGGAGAAGTTGTAGTGTATTTGAGAAAGCATAATTCAGCTATTCCTGAGTCCCTTGGGCATATGGCTATTTATTGCCATTGAGATCCCCATGTGTTCTCTAATAATGACATCCCTGGCCCTCTGGAGATCAGGACTCTCTGCCTTCGCTCCTGCCCCCTGGGTCCTGAAATTCCATCACTGGCCTGGTTGATGAGTGCACCAGGTCCTCCAAACGGGGTGGAGGGGAGCTCAGATATTTTGCTGTAATTCTATATTTCCTTTATCATGCGTTTTACTAGGTTTTGTTTGTGGCCACATTCTATTCCCTGCCCCCACACCCACCCAAAATGTGGTCCCAAGAGAAGATCAAGCCTACTGACTCCAAGAGGTAGCAACCCTTGAGGGCTAATTAGGCAAGATTCTGCTGGAGATGTTTTCCCTCTCATGAGTCCTGTCTCTACAGTCTCCCAACCCTCCCAGGGTGCCCCTATTCCAAATTTCAGAGTTTATAGGGGAGGGAAATCTAAAGTCACTGTAAAGGTTCTCATGCAATTTCTATCATTTATGAGTAATATGGGTTCTTGGAATGATTGGAAGAGATGGTATTTTTAGCATCCTGACAGAAGGGGAAGGTGGAAGAAATTAGTAGGTATGCACACAGAACCTAACATTCTGCTCCTAGACGTCACAAGTGGTTCTGAACACCCTCTGGGCACATGACTGCTTACTTAGAACCTGCCAACGGATAATCCAAGCATTTAGGGTGCACTTCCAAAATGCCTAGCTGGGCCCAGTGGGTCTCTGGTGATGTGACTACAACTGACATCCTTCAATTTCATCACTACCAGTGACAATGCACCCAGACCAGGAATGCATGTCCCTACCCCCACCCATGCATCTCAGAAAAACGATCACATTCGATCTCACAATAGAGCAACCCCCTCCAGCCCCACAATGCCATTTTCATAGTACAGAGACCAGAGATACACCTAGTAGCCTCAGTATTTGACCACAATTTGCAATTCAGCTTTGTCCCGTGGAAGCCCACATTTCTGAATGCATCTTACAGCCTGATTTCTGGCATTCTTCAAGGCCGTATCTAATCACATCTAATCTGAGTAACAGTGATGGTAATGTATAAAAAGAACATCTTTGAAATGTATAGTCCCTACTGAACCTTCTCTTTTAAATATGGAGAGCAGGTATTCTAAATGCAACTCAGTGAAAAGTCTCCTTATGTGCTTTATATCAGGATTCCATCAGTCAGTTGAAGGATATATACTACACATGTATTTTTACAAATATCCCTTATATGTATTACTGTGATAAATCACTGTTAAACCCATTGAGTGTATATGCAAAAAACATTTAAATATTTAAATAATATTAGGGAAATATTATTAGGGAATAATATAGGGAAATAATATTAGGGAAAAATAATAATAGGGAAATCATTTGACCATTAATATTAAATATTGACAGTGCATTATGAGGACAACTTGAGGGAAAACATAACTCTTCAGCCAACAAACATCTAATAAGATTAAATAATAGCACAAGGCAAAACAAGAATTTGCATCAAAGCGATAATTTTCATGGAATTGCTTGATATGGTAGCACTTGTCGTGTTAAAAAAAATGATCTCACATAGCTTTGTTGAGTTATTTTATTTCCTTTAGGCCACTATGTTTTTACACAAGTCCTCTAGGAACTCACCAAAGCAAAATGGAAAGGAGAATATCAATGCTGCCACTTCGAATGTGACAAAAAGAGAAAAAACGTCTAAATCACATGTGACATTCATGATAAAATGTCATCAATCATAATGTGATAAACTATTATAAGACATATGAAAAAAGGAAGAAATTGTTAAGAAAAAATGTCATAGTTCCCAAATATCTTGCTCTTCTAACTTCCATGGAAAGGGAAGATTTGGGAAGTGTCACAAAGAACCTATACAATAACCATAGGAACAGCCTAGTGTCTGACAATGCTGAGAAATTCTTGATAAATTCTTGTTCCTGCATGAGAATAGAAACATTAGAAGTTCAACTATTAAATTTTCATAATACATTTGCAATAATTGTTTAACTCTCTTGGTTTACCCAAGATATCTAATTTTTCTCCCTCCAGCACCCAAATGCATCCCACTATCCTCACAATAAGCTTTGGCTTCCACTTTGATCAACCATTGTACTCTAATACTTGGCCTTTTGGCATCAGGACAAAATGGATATTTGATGCATCCTTGGAGATACCCTCTCCAGAGTGGTACACTTCTAATCTTAAAGCCAAACTTCAAGCTTTCCCAGACCTGGCTCATTCTGGGAATGAGCCATTCCAGGGGCCACCTTACCATTTTGCATGGCTTCACTTCCCAAGGCTCAACATTAATATGATGATCCTTTTCAAAAGTTCTCCTTGGGGCTCTGCACACCTGTGTTCCCTGAACAGGGTCAGGCACAGTATATAAATTAGTGCTGGGATAATTCCTTGAGGTTAAAGGATAATTCCTTGAGGTTGAGAAAGCAGACAATGATAACTGGGTTATGGATTTGCCAGCACAGTGGTTCTTTTCTACTATGGGGTGGGAACTTTCAGCCCCACCCCCTGGCCTCAGGGGAGAAGAGAACAGTTAGAGATTGAGTTCAATCACCAGCGGTCAATGATCTAATCAGTTGTGCCTCTGTAACCACGCTGCCAGAAAAACCAAACAGATAAACAAAGGACTGGGTTCAAGAACATCAACAAAGGACTGGGTTCAAGAACATCCGGGGTGGTGAACATGGGAAGATGCAGGGAGACTGGTGCCTGAGAAGTCACCGCCCCTACTCACCCGTTCCCATGGACCTTCCATTTGGCTGTTTTTGATTACATCCTTTGAAAATAAACAGGTAATCTCAAACGTAAAATGTTTTCCTGAGTTCTACACGCCAGTCTAACAAATTAATGGAACCCGAAGAGTGTGTGCTAAGAACCTCCAATTTATACCCCTCCGTCAGAATGGTGACAAGGTGGACTTGTGATTGGTATCTAAGTGGGGGTGGGGAGCAGTCTGGTAGGACTGACCCCTTGATGTGTGGGAGCTAAACGATCACCAGGTGGATAGCATCAGGACTGAAATGGATTGTCGGATGTCCAGCTGGTGTCGCAGAATGGCTTGGTGTATGGAAACACCACACATCAGGTGTCAGAAGTGAATGGTGTCATGGTGAAGGATTGAGAGTAGAGGAGACACAGGAGGATTGTGTTTTTCTTTAGTAGAAAAAAAATGTATATTAGTTTCATCCCTGTGCACATATATGCTGAC
>RCUC01143812.1:0-25876 GCA_003697995.1 Taxidea taxus jeffersonii | reverse complement strand
AGGAGGAGTCAGAGTTGCTCCACAACTATGGTAGTATCTATGCTAATTCCCAATCACAGAAGAACAGAGCTAAAAGGGACCTTATATAATCTTCCGTCCAACCACCTATTTTACAGATGAGGGCACTGAAAACTGGAACAATGAAGTAGCTTACCAAAAGTAAACAATATGGTTAATACAGAATATTGACACTACCACTTCTTGCCTGATAGTATGTGCAGTTCATCCCATCTTCAAACAGAACTTGTGGAGGTGACTCCAGCTACTCCCTGTCATCCACCACAGTCTGCATCACTTTGGCAGCCCCACCCCCTACCCAAGATTCCCCTCATCATATCAACATAAAACCCATAGTGGATTGACCAGGAAAGTCACTTAGAATGAGCCGGCCCTCTGAGGGCCAATTAACCTTAAGAATTGGATGCAAAGAGGACAAATCTCATCAAAAGCAATGAATATCAACTCATAAAATAGCACAAGACACTCTCAACAAAACTAAGTGATTGGTTTGCCTTTTAAAATGACATAATCTAACTAAAGGATGAGTGCTTAAGCCCTCTAATCAATTAAATCATTTGAATAAAGGCATTACTTTGGGCATATGATCACTGAAATTTAGAATCTTTGTTCTCAAGGCTTCTATAACTTCACTTTGTCTGGAAGTAACAAATTACCATTTACCATGCAACAGATAGGCTCCCACAAAAGCATGTTAAACTTTTTCAATCTCTTTTCTTTCATCTTTTCAGGTCATCATTTAATGAACATACCCTTTCTGTACACTTTGCCAGGGACCTTAGTGAATCACCTGGCAGAGGGATTCGCCAATGCATCATGCCCAGCAATCTTGTTAAAGTTTGGGGAATTGCTACACTAATGCCTCTCTGTGATATAATTCCTTAGAAAAATTGGCACTTGTACATTTCAAAGACCTGTGTGTAGCAGGCAGCACAATGCACAAACAGGATCTGCCTTACCTACAAAATAAGCTCCAAGATTAGGATCTGTTTTTACTTGATTTCAAGGCATTTCAATACCTATTTTCACGTAGTCTCCACTCCTATGTGCCCTGTGAATAGCTCTGAAACAGTTTACCAATAATATCATACCAGCTGCATCTCTAAAAGTCCTGAACAAACACGTATGCTAGCACAAAAGCAGTTAACAATTGGTCTGGTTTTCACAAATTAAAACTTGCCGTATTTCAATGTCATTTCAACATCATGAAACAATTTTTAAGGAACTATTGTCACAGTTACTCTCAAGAAAGATATCCACCAAATTCATTTCACGATTTCCCAAATTAGACTTTTTCTTTCAGTGTCAAAACACAAATATAAGGAGATTGTGTGTTATATTCCAAGAGAACACATTAACACTTTGAAAATAATTGCTTTTTGAAAGATAGTTATTACATAAACAATTGATTGCACTGCTAAATGCTTAAAATGCTTCATATAACAAACTGAATATAAGCAATCATATCATCTAGAAGCAACAACTGATATAATTACATTCACTATGACTGTACAAGATAGTCTTTACCAACTCCACACTGATTGAAAGTAAGTTGTCTAAATATTGAAAGAACTCATCAAGAATTAAAATTTATCCCATTTTAAACAAACACATTACCCTATTTGTAATGCAAGAAGAAAAAAGGAAAACAATGAACAAAAGAAATATACAAACATAGCAATTTTATTATTTCAACTACATAATTCATGCTAGGGTCTGTTTCACATAAAACGTTCACAGAGGAAAAGCAAACTCAAGATAGATTGGAACACACATGCAATTAGTAACTGAATTACTCCATTTAAATTTAAATTTCAATAACTAATGAAGTAATAGAATCTTAAACTCTAGAGAAGTGAAAAAAGGTAATTAACAAATGTTGGAGTCTCTTGAGTAATAATATTTGAATCTTATCCTTGCTTGGTGTTCCTGATGCTTTGGATCACCTACCTCGTGTCCTCTCAATTTGGGGACAAAGTCATTCTTTGAATATATCCTTTTATTTATTCAATAAATAGTTGTGATCATCCAATATATTATAAACATGGTATTACATTTTAGGAATGCAATAGAAATATGGTACAGTCCTTGCCCTCAAGGAGCTCATGCAGTAATTAGACCAAGACAGACTTGTAAACAAATAGTCACAGTAAAACAATAAAGGAATTCTGAAAGAAATCTGGATATTGTTCAATGTTGGAACAAAAAACAAGCAGTTAGTTCTGAGGGTGGGGCAGGGAGGAGGGGGAGAGGATTATGGTTTGGTGAAAGGTTACAAGGAAGATGTGATGCACTAGATGAGTAGGTGTTGTGCATATGTCAGCAAGGTAAAAGATGTCCCAGAGAAAGGAAACTACATTAGCAAACTCTAGCGGCAATGGAGTAGAAATTAGTTTGTCAGGGTTGATGTAGACTTTGCAAGTTGGGGCATGAATTAATTAGACAGAAACAGAATCCTGGCCCTCCCTCCTTACTCATTCTCCCCTACTGATCTAATTTAAACACACTGATCCTCAAAGCCTCCTTTATTCAATTCATTG
The DNA here is from genome assembly GCA_003697995.1 of Taxidea taxus jeffersonii. Taxonomy (NCBI): domain Eukaryota; kingdom Metazoa; phylum Chordata; class Mammalia; order Carnivora; family Mustelidae; genus Taxidea; species Taxidea taxus. The sequence continues at coordinate 23,318 of RCUC01143812.1, read as the reverse complement.
AACTTCCTTATTCATCTTTTTCCCTTCGAAGTAGCCAGTAGAATGAATCTATTAATTTGCCACCTTTTCAAGTTAATATGGTATTCATTTCAAGATTCCAAAGCAACCCTGAAAATAAATCAAGGAACCAAATATTACACTGCCATTAGCATATTTCTTGGGATGGATTCAACAAGTATAGTTAAGTAATTATTTTTCTCCTACTACAGTTGAAAACTTCCCGTGGGGTCTCCCTTCCCAGCTTCCAGATGTATCCTGGGCATAATTCATGGCTTAGGTTGTTTTAGAATCATTTAATTACCTAATTTTAAGAATTAAAAGTTCACTCTAATCAAAATCTAAATGTGCATCTCACAAATAACAAGCTTCTTGCCTTCCCCTGGCTCAGGCCTGGCCTTATCTTACTTGCCAGTAGGGAGGAAGAGGAACTTTTCCTATTCTTGTCTATCTTCTCCTTGTCTATCCTCCTCACCTCCTTCAGAATCACTGTGCTGCCTCGTGCTCTTGGGGCAGCAGGTGAGAAAGAAAGAATGAGAAAAAACTCATGTGGTTCTTTCCTGGCTGTCAACGTCCTCCACCTACTAGGCTGAGTCTCCCAGTTGCTTTGCCCCTCTCTTACTTGGCTGAGTTGCAGTGACTAACGCCATTTTCTAGAACGAGGAAAGGATGTTGTTAACAGTTCTTTGACCTAAATTGATGCTATGAAAGATGAAACAAAACTACTAAACATTACTTATATGAAAAGTAACAGAACAGAGAGAGCCACAGCAGAGTGCCTGAAGCTACAGAAAGGAGGAAAGAGCAAAAGTGGTGACTACTAATGGAGCTAAAATCCTAAAGATATAAATTATCTTTTATCATTTTGCTTGATTCCAAAAATTGCTACCAAATATTACCCTGTTTTACTTCAGTAATCCCCATCTAAATCCTTTTTGGCTGTAAACCCATGTCCAGAGGGATGCTCCTCTCATCTCACACTCTGTCAGAAGCACCACTGAAAAGGGACCTCAGCTCAATGAGGGTCCTCCTTAGAGCTGAAGACACACAAGACAAAACAAATGGGCTGTTATCCTTAAGGACAATCTGCCTCAGAAGCTGGTGGCCCCCGGGCTCTGATAGCTCTACTTTTCTTTAACACCTATCCACACACCACCCTCTCTAACAAAGGTATGCATGTGACAAGCAGACAAGCTTTGTTCAGTGGTGTCTCTGTTTTAGGGGTATCATCATTTGTTCTCAGCAGGAACTGAAGACAAAGAATTGGACTTGCTGGCTGATCTCTAAGTAAATTCTTCTTATTATATCCTCAAATCCTTCACTACTTTCCAAAACCTAAAGACAAACTTGAAGAGAATATCCAAAATCTGTTACTTTAAAACAATGAGAAGCCCAAAAGAACCTCAGGGTCTTCAATGAGCAGATCAGTCCAGCAAACTTCTCCAAACTTGTTCTATTTGGCACTGAATAAGAGACTGTTTTTAAAATAACAGTGGGAATTGGTAGAATCTGCTGATATAGTACACCAACCAACTTTTAAAGTTGGTAGCAAATTACACTTGTAATTTTATTTCAAAAAAAGGTTCTGTATAAATACAAGACAATAGCAACTGATGGTCCATGGAGGCCATAATTTTTCACTGTACCATTTCAACCTTTTCTAGGAGTAAGGAAAAAAAAAGTTTCTAATTACATTTTATAAAAGCAATAAATTTTACCCTTTCAATTACATTTAGATTCAGGAAGCATTTTTAAAAGCAACCTTTTAAAAAAGATAAATAGTATGTTTTTGTTAATGGACATAGAAATTTCAAAAAACTACACTAACCACAATTGAATCTGCAAATTCAATGAATTATCCAGAAGACATATTCTCTAGCTTTTAAGTTAGAGAGCATTTAATCACATATTGTTTTATGGACTTCTCTTACAATGTCTTTTAAGCCAGCAGATTCTGGTGACAGAAGAGTAACAGAAGACCACTCAGGTCATTGAATTTTCCCATTCCCATTTTACTAGGCTAATCTTCATGTTCATATCATTTCAACATTCTCTATAGTATTCTGATCTTCATTTTTATTTTCTCTAGCTCAATTCAGAGAATTATTTACTAAGCATACTAAGTTATATTTCATTGAACTTAAAGAACAAATACATCAGCAAATATGTTTCACTTTAGACACATATAATATACTGTGTCTTAGCCTAACTTAACCACAAGGTTATTGCCCAGATGGCTTGACTTCCTCAGCTTTTTGATTCCTTTTAGTAGGGTCTCCTGATATTTATTTACCAATATTATCTAAATGCAACTGTTTCATTGCCAATCTTTAAAATGGAGTTTCAGTCAATCACAAGGTAATGCACCCTCAATATAGTACAATTTCCATTTAATGAATTAATTTTTATGCAAATTTAACCTTTAATGGTGCTACAAACAGTTGTATTCAAGTTACATCTGCATAACATTTCCCAGATGGCTTAAAAATAGTGAGAGTGGAAAACAACAAAATTTTTTGGTAATTAAAATGCCCCAAACATTACATGTCGGGCTTAGTAAAATTCTCCAGTGTCTTTATTCATTTGTCAGTACTTACTCTGCATGATTACAACAGTGGGCTTGATCCCCTTCAGAACATGTGCCAAGAAGAGCATTACAAATAAGCCTTCTGCTAAATGCACCACAGCTAATAGGGTCAAAACCCCTGATAGAATAAGCCAAGGCCATATCTAAATAGACGGCAAGGAACAGTGACATTAAAATCTACCTGAAAGCTTTTCTCTAAACACAATTATTTAAGAAGGTATAAGTCTTGCTAATAATTTCTCTTGAAGCACCTTAATTTCCCTGAAACCTAGCCACTCGGGACAGAGTACGTGTTTCTGTGTGCATTCGGTGTTTATATTTTAAAAAGGTAATTAAAAGGTGATTAATTCCACTTACAAATAATAGAAATATGGGGTAGAGATGTATCTCTCTTCTTGTTCTGAGAGTAACTTGGTAGCCTGCTGTAGAGGAAAGTTCATCACAGAGTCTGGCACAGGATGTATACTCAATAAACGTTTCCTGAATTAAATGACCGTCCAGTGCCAAAGTCCAGGGGAATGGGCCCTATTCATCATCTATATGTAATACATTCATGGCTGCATCCTCCCATCCAATTCAGAGCCAAACTTGTTTTTGTTGTTGTTTTTGCAGTATCCATAGGAGCATCATTGACTTTCATCAAAATATCTGCAAGGTGATGCCATGAAAATATAATATAAAAAAATCAATTCCAGAAATTTGAGCAAACTGCATCAGAGTGGAGATTTTGTTTACTGATGTGTTCCTAGTGGGTAGGACACTGCCTGGCACCTAGTAGATAGTCAATAAACATTTACTGAATAAATGAATGAATGAATGAATGATGTATCTGGTTCCTAAAATCCTAGTTCTCCGTACACTTTTGCTACCTAAATAAATGTTTTGTTTTTGTTTTTTAAGAGAGAGAGTACATACACAGGCATGCATGAGCTGGGAGAGGAGCAGAGGAAGAGAATCTCAAACAAACATTCTGTTGAGCGTGCATCCTAGCCCCAGCTCCATCTCAGGACCCATGAGATCACGACCTGAGCCAGAACCAAGAGTCAGATGCTCAACCAACTGAGCCACCCAGGCACCCCTAAATAAAATGGCTTTAATCAGAAGGCTGTGTGGTATAACATTTGAGGTTATAAATTCTGAAAACAGAACTCATTTAAATCTTTCTTCTTATTTACCATAGGATTTCTGCACATTCCTGAACTTTTCTGTGCCTCAGTTTCCTCTTCTGAAAAACTGGGATCTTAATAACAATAACTCCCCACACAGCTATAGTCAGGATTAAATGTGAAAACATATTACCTCTTAATAGTATGATTTCATATTATTAATCTCCCACTAAGGAGATGGCTCATTTCTAATATGATATATTATTTATCAGTCTCACTAGGATACTTTTGAAAGTGAAAAGGGAAGGCACTAAAGTGATTAAAATTTATGAGTTGACCTCTAAGTGTAAACTTAGTACTAAGCAATCAGTAACATATGGTTCCCCTACTCACTGGCCAAACCTGATATCCTTATACCCAGACCTAGATAATTTACCACAGAGTATGGTACTGTCATTTTTATAAGCAACACCATAGGCTTCAATTTAGAAGGTTAAATCCTGTGGGTTACATATACAACCACTTAAGCAACTTCCTAAATGTCTTTCCATTACCATGTTTCAATCAAATAGTCCCCTATTACCTGTGTATGTCTGCCTTCCTCACTAGATTAAGGGCAGGGCTCATCATTTCTCGTAATATGTGGTTCAGAGTAAAAGCAGTCACAATGGATGAGCACACCAAGCTCAATATTCAGGGGCAAACACCTCCGACTTTATTCTTTATTCAATTATCTCTGAGATGATAGGGAAATTGTTGTCACATGCAATTTCTGTGTAAAATGTGTGGGTAAAGCAATTTGCTTGAACTGTAGTCTGAGAATTATATAATCAAGTCAGAATGTTTAATGTTAAAAAAGTTATGAAGAGGAATATTGATTCACTCTTGAGACAAATATTTATTGTGTGCTTAGTAGGTTCTGAGTGTTGGAGACTAAAATTTAAAGAAGAAAAGAACCTTCTTCAAATGTTGTAGCAAAAATTAGTGTAATGTAATATGATAAATATCATGTTGGAGAGAGGAACGGATTATAATAGCATTACTACCAAGTAGAATCTGGAGGATTCATGATAGATAAAAAAAAAAAAAAAAAGGCAGGGAGAGCATCTCGAGACTAAAAAAAAGAAAATTTTACAGAGGAAATCTCTTTAGCTCTAAGAATGAATATGACTTTGGTAAATGAATTAGGTAAGGTAAGGGCATTCAAGAGAAAAATGGTGAAAGGCATAAAAATTATGAATTTTGAATTCATTTTATGAATTCAAAAATTATAATTTTATAATTTTGAATTTACTTTATGAATTAAAAATTATAAAAGTTAGATTAAAAAACTTAAAATAGTTTGGTATGCCTGGGACAAAAGGTTTGAAGCAGGGAATCAAAAGACAAAGCTGTGAATCAGACTTGAATGACACTGGACATCATTTAAGAAAGTATGGCAGTAAGGAAGGAAATGTGATAATAGCAAGATAATTAACCAACAGATATTTATAAAACTACTTTGAGGCAAGAATGTTGTAACACAAGTTTGATTACAGCATTTGAAGTTGAAGATATTTTTGTACCAAAAAGTACAAAGAAAAATAAAAGCTACTTAAGTCTAACTTGTTTTATTACCTGAATTTTTTATATAAATTTTAGCTAAAGATATTCAGGCTTGTCATTAACTGTCAAAAAAAAAAAAAAAAGATTTAGAGGAAAACACAGGCACTTTATTAGTATCAGCATTAAATATCCTTTTTTTGAACATAATCTCCCTCCACACCCTTTGAGGTAATAATTCCAATCAGCCTTTGTTTTTGCTTTTGTTTCGTTTTAGTCAACTCTGTTGGGTCTTACTGTTACTATAACCTTTCACAATGTGAGCTTGGAGGTTAATTCTTATGAAATCATTTAGAAGGCAGTCCCTTCTTTGCTGTTGTAACTAGAAAAGGTAACCATTACTACTTTAATCTAGTTGTTTTAGTCTTGCTTCCTGAAAATGACATTCACACCTCAACTGAAAGTGACTTATGCAAATAATTTTTACCCATTTTAAATGCTTTCTACCTAAAGTCGAGGCTTATAATCAATTCAGGAAATTACACAATTTGAAATTTTAAGCACTGATTTCTTTTTTATATAACTTTCTTATATTACAGAGTAGAAAAATGAAAAAGTACAAATTAGCAAATTTGCTCTTAACATTTTGGTATATCCTCCTATTCTTCCTCTTAATATTCTTTTCTCTATCCTTCTATCCTTTATCTAAAGAGATAGGTAAAAAGGAAGGTAGACAAAGAGGTAGATGGACAGATACATAGATGCTAAAGAGATATAGACATATAGATATATTTAGCTATTTGATGCAAATGGAATTGTTAGATGTTGTTTTATAGCTTAAATTTTACTTTCACTAACCCCACCCTTCAATAATTATTTTTCCACAACACTAATGACTGTGAAATATGCCATACTATAAATATACTATAATCTTTCTAAGTGGTAATATTAACATTATTATCATTGTTGAAGAAAACCTTAATATTTTAGAAGAATGCTTTCTACAATTTATGTCAACTAATAAAGGGCTTTGTAGAGTCTTCAAGAACACTACAAAAACCTCAAGAAAATGTAAAAAATGTCAACTTACAGGAGTGCCTGGGTGACTCAGTCAGTTAAGTGTCTGATTTGATTTTGGCTCAGTTCATGAGTGTGATATCAAGGTCCATGTAAGCATCTGCACTCGGCAGGGAGTCTGCTTAAGATTTTCTCCCTCTTCTCTTGCTCCTCCCAGTGCTCTCTCTCTAATAAAGAAATAAATCTTAAAAAAAAAAAGGTCCAAATTAAAAAAAAAAAAAATCTTTACTTTCAGGAAAGAGTGCTCACCTAATTTTAAATTCAATAATGTTTCTTGGCTATGCCACAGCATCCACTGTGATGAACTGAATCATGCCTATATTTTAAACAGCAATATCTAATAACAAAAAAAAAAACACTTAGTTGGTCAAATGTAGACAACCAAAATACTGGTTCTCAAACTCCAGCAGACATTAAAAAAAAAAAAAAATTCTGGAAAGTTTTCAAAGATGTAGATTCTCAAAATTGACCTCTCACCCCTAATTCAGATTCAGTAAAACAGTGGTGAAACTGAGGAATCTATATTATTTTGAAGTATGCTAGAATAGTGGGCCACCAAACTCTCTTTAAAGGGCCAGACAGTGATATTTTATGCTTTGGTGGTCTCTGTCACATATGATTCTTTTCGTTTTATATCATTTTTTGTTACTATTTGCATCTTTAAAAATGTAAAAAACACACTTCACAAACTGAGCCATACAAGCTCCAGGCCAGATTTAGCCTATTGGCTGTAGTTTGGTAATCCCTGCTCTCAAGTTTGATGCAAGTGATGAATGGATAATAATTTGAGAATTGCTGCTCAACACCAGTGCAAAAGGAGGAGGAGCCCAGGAACCCTAGGACTGCTGTGGCTATCAAATAAGCTATTATTTGGTGTGTTACTATTGCTTTACATTTCTCTGGCTAGAGAGTAATAAAGGCATATTCTTCTGTTGGATGTTTAGCTACTGTAGCTAAGGGTGGTTTGTTTGTTTTCTCTGGCCCAGTCTTAAGGGACAGAACACTTAATTTTCTACAATGAATGGTAAGGTCATACTCAAATGCATTGTAAAAGGCACAGTGCAATGATGGTACATGTTGACACTATGGTTTAGTTAAGATATGGCTCCTAGTCCAAATCCTGATATTTTTGATAGAATTAAACTCAGTGAGCTATAAAATACATTAAGAAGAGCTAGTAATGGCTTATTATGGACTTTATTCTCTTTTACACTGGTATAGAATACTGCATTTTCCTATGATGGCTACAGCAACATCTTCCACTGCACATGTTTTTCTTCACAATGTGATTTTTTTTTAATTTTTTTTTAAAGATTTTATTTACTTATTTGTTAGAGAGAGAGAGCACAGGCAGAGGCAGAGGGAGAAGCAGGCTCCCCGCCAAGCAAGGAGCCCGATGTGGGACTCGATCCCAGGACGCTGGGATCATGACCTGAGCCGAAGGCAGCTGCTTAACCAACTGAGCCACCCAGGCGTCCCCACAATGTGATTTTAACATTCCTGTTGAGAGAGGTTGTGTCAATGAAACTGGGCAGGCTTGTAAAATGGCAGAAGTGGCACTATTTGACTTCTAAGCTATGTCATAAAAGGCAAAAAAACTTCCAGCTGGCTCTCTGGGGACACTTACTTCTGGAACCCTGCTGGTATGCTGTGAGGAAGCCAACATGTAGGGGCCACAAGTACATATTAAAACTGATAGGCCAGGTCCAGACTCCACATATAGCCAGCATTGACTGCCCAACATACCAGCGAAGATGCCTCTAAATGATCCTAGCCTCCAACTATTGAGTCATTCCAGCCATAAAATCTTTCCCAGGTGGAGCTTCTGACATCATGGAAGAAAGTCATTCCATAGTTCCCTGTCCAAATTCCTAGTCAGAAATCATGAGAACTAATAATATTATTTTTGTTTCTTAAGGCACTCAGTTTGGGGATAATTTTTAAGCAGTAATGATAACTAGAAAAGCAAAGGAAACAAATGTTATTCAATGGTATTCCCAATGACTTTGATAAATTTAAAAGTTATTAAAAAAATTAGAATTCTACACGGCATCCATGAACATAGATATGTGTGTTCATACTCCAAAGATATTTAGGAAACCCTAAAATAATCCATATTTTGTCTTTCAAAGAATTATATTTAGTTGAGGGCTTAATGGGTAAAAATTAATAATATGTAGTCATATGTCAAAGGTGATAGGTGGCTTTTTAAATATAAAATATAAAAATTTAAAATGTAGATATTTTACACCTATGCAGATATATGAGAAAACTGAATATTAGCCACAAAAATGGCAATCTACCAAAATAAATTTGCTATTAGAATATTAAGTTCAGCATAAATCTTTATGATTAGGATGGAGACAACTGATAGCAGGATATGCATGCATACACGTAGTGTATATGGTATAGTACTGTGACTTTTTTAATAAGAGCTGTAAAGTTGTAGAGAAGTACCACTAGCATCATTCCTAAATTCCATTTCCCAAATTCCATTTTCATTCTATTTCATTCCACATTCTGCTTATATCTGTCCTTGAAAAGAACAGCATCACCCAGGAAATTTTTAAAAATTCAAATTATAACACTACTGTTCCTTACCATGGTCAGCATTTAAGGAAGGAATTGTTAATCTTAGAAAAAGGTCATATTCAGATTATGCCTATAAATTTGATCAAAGTGAAATCATAAAATAGCAGTTTCTAATGCTGCTTTTCCAGGAAGCCTTATAAATTTTCCCTTATAAGGGTTGTGCTAACTTAACATGTAATCATGTGCAAAGAAAGATTTGTGCTAGATTTGAAAGGAGGAAATGTTCAGAGTTGCTTTTAACCTACAACCTGGCCAAAATAACTATAATATAGGAAAAGCAGCATCATGTAGTAGAGAAATTATACATTTGACCCTTCTGGAGATAAATGTACTGCAGATAAGTTATGATGCTCTAACTGTGCACAAGGCAATTACCCTATTTAAGCACAGTTATATATCAAGGATTTTATACAGTTGTGAGCCAAGGGAAAGCATTATGTGACAGTTCTAGTTTCACAACTTTTAAATGTTTATTTTTATTAGTGAGTTGCAGATTCCTTTCTTAAGTCCACAAGATTCAGTGACAAATCAACTTGTCTAAGAAATATCTACATATTCAAATATGGATGGATATAAAATTGCAAGAATATACAGTTTTCATTGAATGTCAAAGCATGTTAGAAGAGACTTCAGTGTGCTCCCAATTGACCAATTTCCCAACTATCTCTGCCTTCTCACTTCCATCTTCTTCTCTCCCTCCCTCTTTTCCTGATATATGTCCTTCTTCTTTATTTTCTTTATTCTTTGTTTTATTCTTTTGTTCAACAAAAGTGAAAAAGTAGAATCACAAAAATATTCCAGATCTGTATAAGTGAAACTAATTAATGAAAGCAAATACATTCAGCACTCACTGTACACTATACCATGCACTGTCCTAAGTGTTTTAAAAATATTGTCTCAATCCTAGAACAACCCTAAAAGACTGGTGTCAGTACTACCTCTATTTAACAGATAAGAAAACTGAGGCATAATAAGGTTAATATGCCCAAAGTTACATACAGGAATCAGGAAAACAGGATCCAAATCTAGGCAGCATGACTCCAAAATATGCTATCACAGGTTCTATTATGGACATTCCGTCAAATATTCTGTTTATATTAGGCTAAACATATAGGAATTAACTATTTTTTATAAAATGGCATTCAACTGATAAACACTAACACATAAAAGAAAGTACCAAGGGGCTCAAATTCTTGGAAGGCTCTGGGCACCTGGAAAATAATCTAAGAAATGCATATCAGACTGTTCTGGAAAGTATCTATGGGATTGCACCTTGTATTTTCTACCTTGTTGTAAAGAATATTTGGAGAGGAAGGAGGAAATCCTCAGGGGACTTCTCTAACTCCATTCTTCTAATTTATAAAAAAATCCTTACTGGCCATAATTTCAGGAATTTTAACTTACGAAACCAAGTCATGTTCAATTCCCATTTATTCAGTCTTGAATGTCTAGGGACACAAGTACTCCAAAGGTTTGGGAATTCTATTATAGAATATCTTTGGAAAACCTAGGTGAATCCAGAGAATTGGGGCTGCCCAGACCCTTGCTTTATAAAGGTGTTGTGACTCATTCTGCTACCAAATTTTTTCTCAGAGATTCAGGAGACAAACAGGAATATGGGAAGAACCTCATATAACAGGCATTACAATATGGAAGAACCAGAAATATGGCAAATAGATCTGAATGAAGATCTCTGCTTCTCAGACGTTTACCATCCCGCATGTAAGATGTCATTTTTAAGCCTGTTTCTTTCTCTGTAATATGGCAATACCAGTATTAACCTTGTAGGTTAGTTATGAGTATTAAATGAGATTATGTCAGAAAGAGAGCTTGATCCAGAACCAAGTATGTGAAGAATTCCTATTACTGCTTGTTTACAAATGAAGAAATTGAGACATTTATACCTAACATTGGTAAGTGTTTTGCGATTTTTTCAGATCCCTGTTTTATGGAAATACAAAATCCCCCAAAATTAGATGATGTTTTTACTCTACACAGTATATTACCATGGAAATCACACTTCATACATACTCAACAAACTTAATATAGCAATTAATTGCTAAGAAATATATATACTTTTTAAAGAAATATTTTTATATTCTATAAGAAAAGCATATTTATTTACAAAACAAATATTTCTGTCTCTGGCATACATGTAATCTAGACACTAAAATAGTTGTACAGAGAAGTTACCTCTAAATTTTGCAAATATTGCCTAAAATACTCAGCTTTTTTTTTTTAATTAAATGACTGACGTATAAGAAAATGTTTTAAAACCAGCCTTCAGACAAGAATCACAAAGCAGCAGGAGATAAGCAATAGTCAGTAACTACTAGATTATGGCAAGTTGCTTAGCAACTCTGGAACTGCAATTTTTTAGGCTCTTTATTCAGCTAACAAATATTTATTGAATACTTACTACATGCATGTTACCAAGGAGAGATACAAACAGCCTCATGAAGAACATATTATTTTTATCATTTCCTCCTATGACAAACTGAAGCTAAGCAGTTTCATAACTCACCTACACTCTAAGACAAGGAAAATGAAAGAAATTGAGTTTGAATCCCAGTGTGATGGCTTTCAAAGATCTTGCTGTTTTTCATTCTATTGTCTATTGATGAGCCTAAATCACTGTCTTTGGAACTATTCTATAGCCTCTCTTATAGTTATGTAACTGTTTCATTTTTATACAAATTTTAATATCCATGATGTATAAGGATGCCATCAACTTTCTTTTATATCTCCTAGAACTGTGCTCCTCAAAGAGTGCTTTGTGGGATGCTTATTAATAACAAAGGGTTGTTAACGAATTCCCAGCAAAATAGGTATAGATGTTGAAACTGGTAAAAATTTTTATGGCAGTTTGATTGAATGATTTTATGTCTGTTGAACTTAATGATAAAATGTTTGGGTGTACATTCTGTATGTTTTATTTTTTTAAACTGGATCTTTATCTGTATACCTCTTCAACTTTTGGAGGTCTAATGAAGGACACTAGACAAGTTTCAAATTAACAGGTGGATCAGTTTTGACATACTTAATGCATCCATGAAATTATCATCACAATTAAGATTAAACACTTCTGTTACCCCCACAAGTTTCCTTATACGCAATTACAAGCAAATAGGTGTGACTCTGTCTCAATAAAAACTAAAAAAAAACAGACATTAGGATGAACCTGGCCTGTGGGGTGTAGTTTGCTGACCCCCCTCCTAGAGAGAGTCATTCCATTGACTTTGAAAAGTACTGTTAAGTGGATTAAAAACAAAGAGAGTAAGGAACAAAAACTACTAGATTTTTGGTCTCAAATCATGTGGAACCTAATTAAAGTATTGCCAAAGCAATCCTAACAGTAGCTTTTGTTTTGAGATGACCTTTGCTTCAGAACCTTAGTTTGGGTTTAACTTTATCAAGTAATCTTTAGTAATAATAGCATGAGAAGCACTTATGATTGGCTGATAAATTCATTTATCTACTTTTTTTTCTTTTTTTCTGTTTTTTACTTCTGTTTAAAAATTAGCTACAGGGGCATCTGTGTGGCTCAGTCAGTCAGAGTCTGTCTTCGGCTTAGGTCATCATCTCCAGGTCCTGGCATCCAACCCCACATCAGGCTTCCAGCCCAGCAGGGAATCTGCTTTTCCCTCTCTCTCTGTCCCTTCTGCCTATTCATGCTCTCTCTCTCTTCCTCTCTCTCTCTCTCAAAAAAAAAAAAATATATATATATATTTTTTTTTTAAAAAAAATTATAAAGAAATAAAAATTAGCTACATTAAATATATGACTTTACATAAAGAAACAAGTCATGGGCATTTTATAACGAAATAGTCAGTGTCCAAGGGTAGGTATTTTGGACTCTAAAACAGACCAAGATAGTTACAGAAAGAACAATTTCACCAAATATCCTGAATTATGAATAGTGAACACTCACCCTTAGGTTTAAAGGTAATCTGAGTTACCAAAGTATTAATTAGCTTTCCAAGCACTAGAACACTGTTTTCTTCAGAATACAATCCATTAATCACAACATCAGGTTACACAGCATTACTTTTCTAGATATTTTTGCAAAATGAATAATCACTATCATGGTCCTATCATAATTATGGAAAAAAGAAATAGAAAATTTTTAAAAAGCAGAAATAATGTGGCAAAGATCCAAAATATCCTATCTCTAATTTAGACTTAATCACATTTTCTAGATATCTATTAATCTTATAATTTTAGGAAAAATATACGTTAGAAGTGATTATAAAACTTGAGGTTCAAGTGGATAACCTCCCTCACCATCCTCTTAGAGTACAGGAGGAGGAATTCCCACTAGCTAGTTTGTACATCAGAAGAAATATATTATATAGGGTACGCATTAGAGGAGCAAGCTTAAAAGAACATAATAACATATCTGTGTTATTCAAAGGTATACAACTAAAAATTCTATATTTACTGTTACTCAAAAGTTTTAAGTCACAAACTACATGTGTGCGCCCATGAGTATGAATCTGTGTGTATATACTGCAAAGGTTAATTCCCAGTCTATTTTCCCATATCACCTCCACCACTACCAACCAACTGCATACTTTAAAACAAAGTACTAAAAAGGTAAAGGATCAAAGTATTTCACAGAAGATGATATAAATAATCAGTATATCTCTGAGGCTTTGTTTTTATTCTTAATTGCTAACAGTCTATGTCAAAGATACATGAAACAGAATTTTTATTATGAACCATACTTTCATTCTATATGAATATGAGATAATTTGATGCATCTGCCATAGGTTCCAACTTTTCTCAAGAACACCGAGGCAACTACAAGATAGTCCCTTATTAGTAACATTTTTAGAGCCAAACATTGGACAAGCGCTTGTTTAGTGAGAACAATACTACACATGAAAGTGAACATCTGTAGCTGACTTTTCAAACTCTATATTAACAATAATATCAAATTAACTTTGAAGAAAACCCTGTGAATGTGTGGATCCTTTCAGTTTTAGAGATGTCTGAAGTTGAATATGCTAATACCCTAGAAATAGAAAAGCAAGACCTTAATCTTATGCTAGGCAGGACAGTGCCTTTGCCATACTCATTTAAACACACACACACACACACACACACACACATATACATATATATTAGTGTTCTTGCACAGTGCATGGATTACACGACTTTAGGTGATCATGCTTTTTTTTTTTTTTTTTTGCTCTAGCAAAAGGGATGGCAGGTAAAAGACTGAAGATCATAAAACAATACCTTGTTTCTCTATCACAATATTCTTCAAACTTTATTTTTTTTATTGCTTTTTAGTTGTGCTTTTCACTAGATTGTGTGTTCTTTGGAACAAGTATGATGTTTTTCTTTTTAAGCACCATAGGTATCCCTCACTTTTCAAAAGTTCCAATAACACCACTTTGCTTTTTACAAAAGACCCACATTAGTACTTATTTTTGGTAAGGGAGAGAAATATGAAAAGGAGTTTTGTTTTTATGAAAAAAGGCAAAACAAAAAAATAGTGCTCAGCATTGTTTTGCAGAGCCATTACAGCTTGTACCCTCAGCAGCCAGAGTGGCCTGCCAAGCTCCTTCCTCTGGAACTACACTCCCCATCTCAGCACCAAGCCTCCATAGCTTGCACCTGTGTCTGGGAGCATCTATGCTTTATCTTGATTCTTGTGTATCCATTAGGACCCTAAGATGTCGTAGCCTAAGGTATCAGGAAGGCCTATGAGAGGTGATTTTTTAGGTGTGGAAAAAATGTTTCCATATGCATTAATAGTAACTGATTCTTTGCCTTATGCCATTTCAGCTTACAAAAGCTTTTGTAGGAACACTACCCTTTCAGATAGCATGTAAAACCTAGAGTCCCTTAGTGCCTAACACAATGCTTGTCAAATAGTTGGTATTTAATGCTTTTGAATGAATAAAATCAATATATCCTAAAGCCAACTAAAGAATACCTAAAGCTTTGTGATGTTCTTATTAGATAAGAAACTGAAAATATTTAAATATTCATTACTCTAGGTTCAGAGTTTCCCAAAGATTTGAGGGCTGCCATTATAAAGTAGTCTAGATTCATATTTAAACATGGATACTATGTTACCCATTTTGTACATAATGAATTTGAATCACTTGGTTATGAATTGTCCTCTTTCTCTCTCTCCCTCTGTGTCTCTAAATTTTTATATATATATATATTTTTTTTAATTAAAAAAAACAACAACAAACCACTCAGGAGATTCACTTGCACACAAAAGGTTGAGAAATCCTACTGTAGGTGCTTAAAATAGGAGGTAGATTACCCTGGTTGTCAGTAGTACTAGTGTTAAGAATAGAATTAGTAGTATAACTAAATATCTGTGGAATAAATGGAGTGGACAAATTGTTGCAAGTTTTTGTCAGACACAATGCTCAGAAGTTTACAACACATTTGGTTAAAATAATATATCAATCTCCGTTTCATCAGTAACACATGTTTTATCACAATTTCTCACATTTATCACAATTTCAAGGGCTAGGAGACTGAAATTCACAGTGATTAAAACACAAAAATACTAATTCAAATGGATACATTCGCCCCTTTGTTTACTGCAACATTATTCACAATAGCCAAATTGCAGAAGTAGCTCGTGTCCATCGACAGATGAATGGCTAAAGAAGTGGTATATATCAACAATGGAACATGATTCAGCATAAAAAAGAAAGAAATTTTGCCATTTGCAATAACACTGATGGAGTTAGAGAGTATAATACTAAGGGAAATAAGTCAGAAAAACAAATACTGTATGATTTCACTCATATGTGGAATTTAAGAAACAAAACAAATAAGCAAAGGCAAAAAAGAGCGGGAGAGAGAGAGAGAAACCAAGAAACAGACTTTTATTTATTTATTTTAAATTTCATTTATTTATTTTGACAGAGAGAGATCACAAGTAGGCAGAGAGGCAGGCAGAGAGAGAGGGAGAAACAGCCTCCCCGCTGAGCCGAGAGCCCAATGTGGGGCCTGATCCCAGGACCTTGAGACCATGAACTGAGCTGAAGGCAGAGGCTTTAACCCAGTGAGCCACCCAGGCACCCCAGAAACAGACGTTTAACTATGGAGGACAATCTGATGGTTACCAGAAGTGATAGGGATTAAGGAATGCTTATGAGCACTGAGTAATGCATACAGAATTGTCGAATCACTATATTGTACACCTGAAACTAATATAACAGTGTATGTTAACAATACTGGACCTGAGATTTAAAAATAATTCATTAAAAAAAGAAAAAAAATGGGACGCCTGGGTGGCTCAGTTGTTTAAGCAGCTGCCTTCGGCTCAGGTCATGATCCCAGCATCCTGGGATCGAATCCCACATCGGGCTCCTTGCTTGGCAGGGAGCCTGCTTCTCTCTCTGCCTCTGCCTTTGTCTGCCTGTGCTCGCTCTCTCTCTCTCTAACAAATAAATAAATAAAATCTTTAAAAAAAAAATTACCTAAGTTTGCAAACCATAAAATATGTAAAGAGGTTAAATACACGGCCAAGGCTAAAAAACGTTTTAAATGCTAGCACCCAATTCTATCTAGCTCCCAAGCCTATATGCTATATCCTAAAGTACAGATCAGAATATGGGCACTATATCAATTTGGTATATTTATCACTAAAAGAAAGTATAATCATAGAATTTGGGAGTTCATTTCTCTTTAAAAATTAAAGATAGGGGCACCTGGGTGGCCCAGTGGGTTAAACCTCTGCCTTCGGCTCAGGTCATGATTTCAGGGTCCTGGGATCGAGCCCCACATCTGGCGCTCTATTCAGCAGGGAGCCTGCTTCCTCCTCTCTCTCTGCCTGCCTCTCTGCCTGCTTGTGATCTCTGTCTCTCTCTCTGCCAAATAAATAAATAAAATCTTAAAAAAAATTAAAGATAACCCAGAGTAAATATGTCTAGATACCCTACAGCAACTATCTTTGAATAATATTAATTATTCTAATTCATATGGCAAAATGATTGCCTTTTCAGAGAAGATACATGGCAAATAATCAAGAATTTAACCCAACGATTCTAATGGATACATACACACAGGCTAAGGCAACATTATATAAATTATTTTACCTGAAAAAAAAAATATATTTTATGATGTAGATTTGAAAAAGAACAGCATAGTTGGTCTAAAACCTATAAAAATTAACTGTCAAGACCTACAATGAGGAGACATGATTCATCTTTTCAAAAAACCTGGTGTAGTTTAATAATTGAATGCTCACAAGATCATAAAGAGATTCCCAGAAGATACTGGAAGACCTATTTGTAACAGGAACTCAAGAAAGAGGAGCTCAAAGTAGAGAAAAATACATTTCCATTATCAAGGATTTGAAAAAGAAAGTGTGTCTAGACCATGGGGGAAAAAATAGCTGATTATAGAAAACAAAAGTTCCAAGTAATTCCCTCTTCAAAGAGAAACCACTTTATTATTTAACAAAAGTACCTTTAATTAGAAGAGCAAAAAAGGCACCAAGATTCAGCAAAGCCAACAGGCACATTATCTTTTCTATTATAAATTTTGGAGTATACTTTCTAAATAACACAGTAAAGGTGATCTTGGATATACTGCTATAAGTCATAGTCACAAAATTAAATTTTGGAAATTTTAAGCAGTGTTAAAGATCATGCAAAATTCACCCAAAACAGGTGTGCCTGGGTGGCTCAGTGGGTTAAACCTCTGCCTTCGGCTCAGGTCATGGTCTTAGGGTCCTGGGATCCAGCCAGGCATCAGGCTCTCTGCTCAGCAGGGAATCTGCTTCCTCCTCTCTCTCTCTGCCTACTTGTGATCTCTCTCTGTCAAATAAATAAAATCTTTAAAAAAATGTCACCAGAAACAGAGAACAAAGTATAGTATTCTACTGCATACACACTAAGCCTGTGGAGCATGGAAGGAACTCCAAGATCCAGCAGGGTTTACCAAGTATGTGGGGAGCTAAAGAGAATGCAGTAATTCTCCCATTAGTACTGAAGCAACATGCCCAGTGACTGTTCATTTTGATACCATTACATTTCCGTAGATTTAATTTCTATTCCAATCACCTCTTCTCAAATGTTTCTCAGCCAGTGGTTCTGATACTTGGAAAGATACAGAAATATTTAGTCAGGATATACAAACAGTTAATAATCTAATGTTTGGAAATATAAGAAATCAGCCTGGGCTGTTGGTGCCATTGCTAAGTGTCTCGATTTTGTACAGTGTCACCACATTCATTATTAGAGTAAGAACATCTAATTCAGCTTCAGCAGTTTCTTTGTTTTGATGATCTGATGGTGCCTGTTTAATGATATGCTGTTAGATATATCCAAACTGGTAATACAGCTCCTCCTGGGGAGAATGCAATGAAACGTTATACTCTGCAGTTCTGGTGAGAGAGACACTGTAAGCTGCACTGCGTGCCTCCATCGGAGGGCTGAAATTACAAAAATAATTTTATGTCTTTAAAGTTTCCAATAACTTGTGAATCTCTGACATTGGTGAACATGTTTAAAATACCACCAGAAGAAAAACTCATCTCAACACACAACTCTGCTACCAGTGGACTGATCTCATCTATCAAAAACACATAAAAATTGCTGAAGTTGAGTTTCCTCAATCATTTCTACCTGATAAAATAAGCGTGAACTTTCAAATTACAAAAGTCAAGGCGAAAACAGATAACAAATCATCATGCAGGAGAAGTCACCTTATTTCACAGACTAGCAATTTGCTCAGGCCTCAATTCCTCACAATACAGGGTCAAGTCAACCTGGTGTTCATACCTCTTCTTTCACTAGGCACTTGAGAGAAGCTTCTACTCTATATAAATCAGCAACCTCATGGCGTCTTGAACACATTTTTTTAAAGATTTTATTCATTTGTTTATTTGTCAGAGAGAGAGAGAGAGCGAGAGAGCACAAGCAGGCAGAGCAGGAGAGAAAAGCAGGCTCCCCGCCAAGCAAGAAGCCTGATGCGGGACTCGATCCCAGGATCCTGGGATCATGACCTGAGCCGAAGGCAGGAGCTTAACTGACTAAACCACCCAGGTGTCCTTTGAATACTTTCTAATTTCCCACCACCATATCTTTGTTACGACCCAGCGAACTTTAATAATCTCATCTACCCTTGAAGAGGAAGTTAGCATTCTAGTGCTGTGATGAGGATGTCCCATGGTGATTTGTTTCTTTCCCCTGAATTCCAATAATAAACCATTTTTTACTTTCATCTGACAAAAACAAATGTCCTTCACAATAATAGTAAATGCTACTGGACCTTTACCTTAGTAGCAGAAACTAATTCAATCACTTTACACAATCCAATTCATTCAATCCTCATAATAATCTTATGATATAGTATCCTTCCCATTTTATGGATGGAAAAGTGAGAAAAGGAGATGCTGTATGACTTCCCCTGGATCACAAAGCTCCTGAGTTGTTAGAACCAGGAATCAAACCCAGGTAGTTTGATTCCAACCTCTATTCTACATTGCATTGTATGTTATTTTACATGAATTATAATTTTACCAACTGTATTATTTCTCAAACTGAGGTCCAGGCACTGATAGATTGGTTGATCAATACGTGATTTTAGGTGGTACACAGGCAGAGCCTTATAGTCAACAAATGTATTGTGACTGGTTAAGCCCTCCAAATACCTATTTAACAGGAGTAACATAGTGTAAAACATTTGTGTAAAACTATGTCCCCTTCAAAGCATGAGGAAGGAACTTTCATTAAAGACCCAACAGCATGTCAGGAATTTCATTAGATTAAAAGTGATTCTATTTAATTCAGTCATAACTGTGATATATGCAAAGAACATTTAAAATATTCATCTTAGGGGTGCCTGGGTGGCTCAGTGGGTTAAAGCCTCTGCCTTCGGCTCAGGTCATGATCCCAGGGTCCTGGGATCGAGCCCCTCATCGGGCTCTCTGCTCAGTAGGGAACCCGCTTCCCCCTATCTCTGCCTGCCTCTCTGCCTACTTGTGATCTCTGTCAAATAAATAAATAAAATCTTTTAAAAAATATTCATCTTAAAGGAGACCTCAAATAATTATTCTGCTTAGTATATGAAGTATACTATACAGTGTAATTATTCAAAGATGTTCATACCATATTTCAATTTATCTATTTTGGGTAAAGTTCTATAGAAAACTTCAAGACTATCTCCAAGACATATTAATGAGATTTGATGAAGAGCCAAGTAATGAAAAAATAAAAGAAATAAAAATAACCACCTCTATCTTTTCTGGAAAGAATTGCTCAAAATAACTCTGCTATAGTTGATGTATGTAGCATCAAAAAAACTATATGAGGTATATACCTTACAAATGAATAATATATACATATATATTTTTTTAATTCTAGGGAATAAAATCTACAAAAATACACCCACCGTATCTATTCTTTCCATGGTTTTATAAGATGTCACAATTGACCTTGACCTTGAACTTCTGAATTATTTACTTTTAAAATGAAGCAATACAGGTAGTGTTATTTATTTGATTTATTTTTATGTTCTAAATTGACATCAGTCTCCCCTCCTTTATGTCCTTGCTAGATACAGCAAGTCTGTTGGATGCAGACTTCTTTCAGAGGGTAAGAAAGGTAAGTGTGTAGGAATCTATGTAAAGTACACTAAGAGAGAAACACTGATGGCTTTGATTAGAGTAAAGACAGAATACAGAAGACTAAAAGATTTCACTGTATCAATCTATAACAAATTTTAAAATAACATTATTTAAAATATAATGTTTAATTCTTTATATTCATTGTGTAATTTATTTTTTACAAAAATCTGTTGGAGTAGGTACCACTTTATAGAAAAGACTAAAGAATCTCAAAAAAAAAAAAAAGAAATATTAATTAACTTGACCAATGTTACACAACTAGTAAGCAAATAGGGACAGGACTATAATTTAGATTGGCCTGCTCATTTGCATACATTAAAATATTCTGAAAAGCAAGGAAAAATAAAAAGATTTATAAAAAAGATATATAAAAAGGACAGTAATTCCATACCCATAAATAGTCCAATGGTGTTAACTGAAAGAATTATTGAAAGGGAGCCTAAACGCATATACACAAAGGTATTTTCTGAATCAAATCATAGCAAAAATAGAATTACTTTATTTTTATCTTTAGAACATATATATATTCATATAATCATACTGTCATATAGGTGTATATACTCAAACATCCATATTTATTAACACATAACATTTTAAAAGATTATTAAAGCTATACAATTCTTCAATTGCAATTCTATAAGCATAATTTTATAATTTTTGGAAGAAGTGGAGAATAATGATAAAAAAAAGTGAAGAGGTGAAGACATACTAGGGTACTTTTACTAGCTATGTAATTCATTCCCTGATATGGCAGTGAGAATAATTCCTTAAAAACATAAAACTTCCCTCACTAAAATCCTTCAATGATTTTCTGTTATGCTTGAAATAAAATCCAAACTCTTTAACTTGACCTACCACAAACTTTCTCCTCTGCTCCCCATGTTCCTATGCACCGACCATTTTCCAGCCTTCGCACCTCACTCAGTACAAGCCGCTGCCCTCCTTGGAAGGCTATGCCTCCACCTTCCCATGACTGGCTCCTTTATTTTCTCAGTCAATCTAGCTTCAGTGTCATCTCCTAAAAGATGCATGCCTCCCATATAACAGTTTTTAAAAACGAAAATTAAATAATTATCTACTTCTTACTGATTTTTCTCCACTTGACTTTAAGTTCTATATGAACAAGGGACCTTCTGAGTTTTATTTTCCATTGTACATGTGAACTAATTGATGAATCATTCATGAATAAAGTAATATCAAAGACAGTAATATTGGGATTTAAGCATTATTCCAAATTATATTAACCAGTAAAATATATATATTTTTCCCATAGCCACTTATTGCTAATGCCTTTTATTGTCATTACAATTTTATACTAAGCTATGAGTATTATAATTTAACTATGCTTTACAATTTGATAAGCTAAATATTAAAACTGTTATAAAACTATCATTAGTTTGTTGTCAATATCTGTTTGCTAATAACTAATTCATTTTTTTGCTAATAACTAATTCTAAAAATAAAGTTGTACATCCTTCCAAGCAAGTCCAGCTTCTTTAATCATGATTAGATCACTACAAACTTCAAAGAGTGAGACCACAGCAAATATTTTTAGTTCCTTAACCTCTGTTTTATAATTTTTACATCTGTTAAATTAATATGCTGAACTGAATCATTTCTAGCCTCCTTCAAGCTCCTACATTTTGTGATTCAAAAATTTACCTTAAATTTCAGATTTTTTCCCCTTCAATTGCATTTACATTCCCTTAATTCTATAAAAATAAAGGAAACAATTCATGGAAAATTACAATGATGGCTATAGCTATCTACTTTAAAGTCTTAAAATATTTCTACCTCCTCTATACAAAAAGTATGTAAAAAAAAAGTGTTCTAGAGCAACTAAGTTACCATTAAGTTTTTTCCTCCATTTTTTTTTTAAGATTTTATTTATTTATTTGAGAGAGAGAGAGAGAGAGAGCATGAGAGGGGAGAAGATCAGAGGGAGAAGCAGACTCCCCATGGAGCTGGGAGCTTGATGTAGGACTCGATCCTGGGATTCCAGGATCATGACCTGAGCTGAAGGCAGTTGCTTAACCAACTGAGCCACCCAGGCACCCCATTTTATACTGCTTTTTTTTACAAATATAACCCTATGCCTCAATTCCATGCACAGCTGGTTAGACCTATGAATGTCATTACAGCATGTGTTCATCTAATAATCACTATGCCAGAGGACAGGGCATGGGCCTTTTTGAACTGGTGAACTTCCAAAAGAGAGTAGGAATTGAAGTTCTGTATTTGATACCTGCAATACCAAGCTAACAAAACTATGGAAAATGTTGAGAAGCACCAAAGAACCTGATTTTTTTGTTGTTGTTGCTCTATACCTCTGTGCCCAGCCAAGGGCTAATTTTTTTTAAAAAATGAGTAAATTTCTCTCATTATTTAAGAATAGGGCATTGAAAAATGATGGTATTTAGATATGTAGTAAGATAACTATATAGAGAAGGAAACACTAATACATCCTAGAAAATTATTTTCAGTTTCAAAAATGAAGGCTACTATGGAAATCTTGTTTCTCCTCAAACTTTTGCCAATTCTAAGATCCACTGATGGACAACAATCATTATTATGTTGTTTGCCTAATGGTAATTGTTTATTTTCCCCTTCCTTCTACTTTTATTAATCAAAATTCTACTGAAAGGAGAATTGTGTCCCTTCTCTACTGCTATGAATTGTATGTTTGATTCTGCCCCAAGTTAATTTTTTTAACCTAACCTCCAATATGAAGGTATGTGGAGGTCAGAAATTTAGAAGGCAGTTAGGTTTTGATGAGGTCATGACACTGTTGTCCTCATGA
>ML105050.1:4519-49555 GCA_003697995.1 Taxidea taxus jeffersonii | reverse complement strand
AGCAAATACATCTAATTATATTCTTTTTGTCTCAACTGGATTATAATTATTAGCCCCTTATCACAATTTTAGCACTTTTTTTATTATTTTTTAATATAAGGATTCAAGTAATATGCCAATTACTGAGAAGACAGGAAGGCAATGATAGTGAAGCAGAACTCTTGGCTGTCCATCAATAGCACCGTGCAGGAGTTTACAATGCTTACTGGTTATCTCATATATGAGAGCCCGAAGTGATAGTGGACAGTGGACTCGGCATGCCTTAATCTAAAAAGTTCAAAGTGTTAACTATAAAATGTGTGAAGCTGAAGTGATCCCATATACAATGCTGTGTAAGAGCAAAATGTCATTTTGAATATGTCTGACTTATTTAGCGAAGTGTGGATGACTGATGAGCCTTTTGGACTAAATGGAGAAGCTAGTTCAGTACACTTTACACAAAATCAATTCCAGAGAGCTTAAATATAAAATAGTTCAGTATGAAAACATAAAAATGCCAGAAGAATATTTGCTTAACTCTAGAACAGAGAGACCAAAAAATGCCAGAAAAGCCAGATCCCAAAATGAAAGAGTTGATGGATTATAGCGCATGTAAATCCAATGCTCTTTATTAAAATAAAAGCACATGTGCATGCACACACGCACAAAGGCAAAGAGAAAAATATTTACAGCACAAGACACAAAAAGGCTAATATCAAAATACATTAAGACTGCTTAGAAGTCAGTGATGCAACAAACGACCTTCCTCATAAAGGAGATAGAAATGGAAAGACAAGTTCCTTCATCCATCAAAAAAGGAAAAGAAAATGGTCAAAACATACAAAACCTGTTCAGTCTCACTAGGAAACAAAATTGTAGGAAGGGAAAGCAAAAAGGAAACCATCGAAACATAAAAATTTTTCAATCTCACTATGAATCAAAATTGTAAAATAAAACGAGAAAACCATTTTGCCCACTTAAAAATCTTTTTGTATTAAGTATGCATTTTCCAGTGTTTCACAAAATAGTTGACCTGCACTCTACTTGTGGAAATGTAAGCTTCATAGAATAAAAACATCACCCAAAACAGGCCTGTCTGCATTGGTTTGAACTCACACTTCCAATTCTGAGAACTAGCAGAATAATAATTTTAAAGTGCAGCAAACTTGTACAAAATGATGGTCATATGTAATAATAATGGTCATATGTAGTAATATGGAATACTTTCCTAAATGACAGGAAATCTTTCAATGTTAGGACTTACACAGAAAAATGCCAGGCAAGATATATTTTAAAATATTCTTTGCGATTAACTCTGATTTTTAAGATTGCCTTTTCTTTTTTCCTTATTATTCTTTCTTGATTTTTCTTCGAATATTGCAAGGGTTGTTTTTTTTCCCATTTAAAAAATGCACATATATTTCAAGGATTAATTTAGAGTTCATGAACCATACGGATACACTTACTCTCCCAGAAAAACAATCTCGATGTTGATTTCTCCTGCCTTACGGCGGAGGAAATTCCTCAGGAAGGCAGTCACACTGTCAACTGTAATGTTTCCACAGACCACGATGAACCTAGGGAGCAAGACTATGTGAGATGGATCATCTGAGGAACAGAAGTATCTTCCTGTCAAGATTTAGAGATGGACAATTTGCTTAAACTTAGTTTTAAATCAATCTGCTATTTGAATTACCCAGATTTTGAAAACAGAAACACTGAAGATTGCATCTCCAATAGGGAGAAGAAACCTCAGATTGCTGTATTCCCAACTCATCCCACATTAGGTATGAATCCAAACATTTGAATTACACATAGCTTTTCAGGAACACAATAATAATGATCATAATTGCTATGTTTTTCATAGTTATTATAACTTATAATGGACTAGTGCATGTGTTATTTCACTTGATTTTTTCTTTCACTTGATTCTTGATTAGCTGATCTAGTCTTTTTTCAAAGGAACAACAGAGGCTCAGCATGGTTCACTGGTTTTCTCATAGTCAAACAGTATGGTAGAGGTGGCACTCCATTCTAGGTTATTGTGGTTTCTCTTCCACATCAAAAATTAGCTAGTCCCTACAAAAAAGTGAGTCCAATGGAGAGAGATCTAGGACAGGTGCAAAAATCTACGAATGTAATGTTTACAATGAGAAACAGCTGCCCTTTTCCTTGGGTTTCATGCATTTAAAGAAGCTATTTTTCTCTCTACTACTTGTTTAAGGAAACCAAAAGTGTACATTTGGCCTAATGTAACCTTAAATTTTCCAGATCTTTTGGGCTACTTTGGCATGTATTCCGCATCCCTCTCCTGCAATAAATTGGATTAGACTTTGGCTTATCTAGTTCATTTTACTGTTTTCAATATTTGTTTTTCACTCATTTCATCATCATCATCATCATCACCATTAGTTTTTACTTTCCCCTTCAAACTCCTAGGTCAATCTTGGTTTTCATCCAATTGTGCTGAGACCCCTCCAAGAGAGTTTCTCTTCACTGTACCTGTTTCCTCTACAGCAGATGGAGACTAAATTAAAAAAAAAGAATTCCTTCAAATTAAGGATCTCCAATCTATTCTGTCCTTCTTAGATGTGAAAACCATAATGGAAGCTGAAGTAACACATCACAGAGAAATAGGTTACAAAAACAACTCCAGCTCTGTTTCCCTTCTGGCACAGGTGGCTGTGACCCGGACAAAACAGGTGATGTACGAAGTGTTGTAGAAACTGTGGGAATTGTTCTTCCCCCTAGCAAAGCTCTGCCTGTGAACGAGCCCCCATATGGCAGAGGGGAATACAGGCCAAGACAATAGAATTGAAGTCATTATCTTATAAATGTGAACCGCGGCTTTCATTTGAACCATTATGTGAGGTTAGCCATAAGTTGCCCATATGGTCAAAATGAATAGGACAACTAGGAATAGATGTAAGAGAAGAGTTAGTGATAGGGGAATGTAGAAATGTTGCTATAATCAATACTTGACAGGAAATGACAACATTATCTGTCACTTTAGTTGATTTACTATGGGCTAAGCATCTACATAGCAGTGATTATCAAATAGCAAATATCTTCTTCCGGTATTTATTTTAGCACAAGCCTCTTGGCTAAATGAAGGATCTTGCCAAGATATTCACCTAGGCCAGGCAATAGGTGTTTAGAAAGGGATATGTGACTAGCAGGATTTCTCAAACTGTAGAAATTATACTTGAAAGCTATACTTACTTCTTCCCTTTGACTACTTCATAGGAACTGGTATATTTCCTCTTGTTAGCAAAAAGTTCCACCATTTCAGGGACGTAATTCGCAAATAGGACCTAAAATGACCAGCAAATAAAATCTTAGGTGTCTTTATTTCTAAGGGTAGTCTAAACTTCCAAGATTATAAAGGAGAAAGAAGGTACCTGAAACTTTTTCTTATTTAGGAGGGGTATGACTATGAACTGTTTTTAAAAGGCAGATGATTTTTCTTCCTTACTTCAACCTTTGGATTTTTTTAAATAGAATAAAATGCTTTGCAGCATTCGAAATGATGAAAGCAAAGCCAAGCAATAAGGCAAACTTCCTGCCCATTTTGTCCTCTAGTCACATCTACCTGCCCTTCTGATTCTTTGAGTTGGTACTTCTTGAGGCCTTAGAAAAAAATAAAGCATGTGGGACAGAAAGAGATTCAGGAAAAATGAATGAAATGAGGGATGTAACAATATGGACAGAGGAATATCAGCAAGGTGGAGTAGAGAATTCTGTTAATGGTTTTTAAGGGACTGAAATTAAAGTCACTAAAAGAAAAGGAGGTTTCCTTTGTCTAAGACACACTCCTGAACCAAGTACAGATATTCACATATCTGAAATAGAATGCTAGTTCAGAGAGAGCTTACTCATTTGGTCTGGAAAGAACAGAATTTTCTTCAAGTCAAATCTCAAATGCCCTTCTTCCTCTTTGGAAGAAAGACTTAGTCTGATGGCCAAAGATTAAAGAATATAAGGTTGCTCAATACAGTGTGGAGTGTAACAGGGAACGTCTGCTCTCTTCACCCGCCATCCTCATCTTTGTCCATCAAGCAATTATGTCATGCACTCCAGGGGGTGCAGTTTGGAAAATATGGGCTTTAAATATCTTTCCATTTCATCTGACTCCTGCTCTGAATAATGCAACATTCACTCTCAAACCTTTATTGTTTTATTTCTCACCATTAACTACATATTTTTGGTTAGTAAAGATATTAAAAATATTCTTCACCAAACTCCCCAGAGTGAAAAACATGATGAAGGTCCGTCCTAGGGATGTCTTGGCTACCACATCTCCAAAGCCAACAGTTGACGTTGTTGCCATGACCAGGTAAATAGACTCAAAATATGATATATTCTGTGAATTTCTACCTTTGAGCCAGGGATCACCAGAATTTTCCACCTGTCCAAAGAGAGGAGATTCAGGAAAGGTCTCTGAATGGAATCCAAGGGAAAGTTTATAAAGAATAGGCAAAATAGTTAATTCAATACAAATGAAGTATTAGGTGATTCCCAGGTTGCACTAAAGGGTTTGCAAAGTGTGGGTCATGATTGTAAAGTCTTGTGTTACTTCACTGTGATTACTGCTGAACACTGAGGTGACATACAGCTTGAGCCCACATTTGGAGTGCTCCACCAGAGGACTGGCTGCCCACATCTTTCTCTTCCCTTGGGCAAATCATCGAATCTGAGAGTCATGAGACTCCAAAGCTTTCAGATTGACAATTATTATTTATTCTAATTTCCACCAGCTCAGGATTATCATTAAAAAAGAAGCACTTAGGGATGCCTGGGTGGCTCAGTTGGTTGGGCGGCTGCCTTCGGCTCGGGTCGTGATCCCTGCATCCTGGGATCGAGTCCCACATCGGGCTCCTTGCTCGGCAGGGAGCCTGCTTCTCCCTCTGCCTCTGCCTGCCACTCTGTCTGCCTGTGCTCGCTCTCTCTCTCTCCCTCTCTCTCTGACAAATAAATAAAATCTTTAAAAAAAAAAAAAAGAAGCACTTATAAAAAGGAAGAAGCTCTTACATGAGCACTTCATTTCAATGAGCTTAAGCACATGAAGGCTAGTGTCTAAGGAAAAGCAAACAAACAAGTTTTCCAGGTCATTCCCTACTTCCAAAAAAAAATTTTTTTTTTCAGCGATTAAAAAAAAACTCTGAAGAATATTTCCTCTGATTTCTCCCCAAGTCTTCACATTTTAAGAAAACTAAATTTATTAGATTATCTTTTTTATATTAATAAAATGAGTAACTTAGGCAATGGCACTATATTTTATATTTATTGTATATACATAGAGTTATAAATATGATATATACCATACATCAAACAATAATTACATAATGTATACAACTTTCCTTTTTCCATTTTTAGACTTCTTTTCCCAAATAGCTTACCTATTTCCTATGTTTTCCATTTCTATTTTGCACAAAAATGATAAAATGTTAGAGATGCTTAGTGAAAGTAGGTTTTTGTTTCAGTGTTAAGAACTGAAACAGAAATCAGAAATAACACTTTTCGTTCAAGTATTTGATCACTTTTTAAAAGTGACCTTTTCTGGGCACCTGGGTGTCTAGCTGGTGAAGCATCTACCTTAGGCTCGGGTCATGATCCAGGTGTCCTAAGATTGAGTCCCGCATCGGGCTCCCTGCTCATGAGAGAGCCTGTTTCTCCCTCTTCCTCTGACCCCTTGAGCTCTCTCTAGTGCCCTCTCTAATAAAATCTTAAAAAAAAAAATAAAGGTGACCTTTTTTTAAGTTTTGCTCTTTTTTTAAGATTTTACTTATTTATTTGAGAGAGAGATAAAGCAGAAATGGGGAAGGGGCAGAGGGAGAGGGAGTGGGAAGCCCAATTCGGGGCTTGATCCCAGGACCGTAAGATCATCACCTGAGCTGAAGTGAGACGCTTATGCAGGTGCCCCTAAAAGTGACCTTTTCTTAAATTTGATGAGTAGGTTAAGCATATGGACTGCTATAATATCCTACTCCAAAATAAGGAAGGGATTGTACATCTATATTTAACTCTCATGGCTGGCAGTGGATTTTGTTGCGAAGTCTACTAATCTGCTTCCACTAACTTCCTGAGTCTTCACTGTTTTCTGAGACTAGTATATTATAAGAAAACCAGTTTAAACCACACAGATTAAGCCATATATATGTATTTAAGTCATATGGACTCTGAGAATATACCCCCAGGATTAAAAAGAGTTACTTGAGATAATTTCAAGCTAAAACTCCATAGTGTCTTTTATGTCATCATCTCAGGACAGGGGTTCAATCCTATCCTGACACATTTTATATAAATGAAAACTAAATTTATTTCAACCTGGAAATCTCCTTCACAAGTTAAATCACTCTTTAAGGTTTAGCTCACCCTCTTTGGGAGTATTTAGTGATTCGTCCTTGTCCCCTCTTTCCTTCCCAGCACCTCTCTCAGATTTGGCAGCCTCCTGCTGGCCTACTTGTCCACTCTGTTCTTCCTTCCTTCTAACCTTGGGAGCGTAGACCCATCAGTCTCAGATGGGAAATAAGCTAAGTTAAGGTAAAGGATTATGGACCAATGTCAAGATACGGAATTATTTTCTATTTTTAACTCCATCTTTAAAAACAAATGCTATGTTTTAAAACTTCATGTTGTTCAACTTTGGAAAAGAGATTCTATAGAGGAGAACACAAGTATGCTCTCCCATCTCCTCTTACCTCCTCACCATTTGCATGAGTTATGTTATCTTTATGTTGTACAAATGTGTATAGTCTGCAACCATCATTCCCTCAGTTATATCTTAGCCTACTTCTAATTCATTCACTAATCACCAACACTACTTTATACCATGTTTTCCTCTTTCTTGAGTTCCTGGTTTTGATTCATTTTCTATGTGGCTGGATTTTCCCATCAAAATATATTTTTATTTTATTTTATTTTATTTTTTTCAGTGTTCCAAAATTCATTGTTTATGCACCACCCCCAATGCTCCATGCAATCTGTGCCCTCCATAATACCCACCACCAGACTCACCCAACCCCCCCCCTCCCCTCCAAAACCCTCAGTTTGTTTCTCAGAGTCCACAATCTCTCATGGTATACTTTTAAAAGGGACTCATGGGTGCTATTTTTTTCTTGAGTGTTTAAAACGACAGGATAGGCTATACTTTCACACAACTTTGCAGACCCAACTCTAACACCTTTGGTATTGATTGATGTTGATAAAAAATCTGAGGCTGGTTTTCATATCTTCCCCTTATATAGACTTCACTTTCTTCTGCTTGGATTTTCCCCTTATCCTTAAAGGTCAGTAAACTACTCCAGAATATGGTTGGATTATGTAATTCAGGGTCATTTTTTCTGGGATACAATGTACCCTTTAGCCCACAGATTCAAGACTTTATCTTAAAGCATTTTTCTGGTGCCATTTTCCATGTCCTTTTCCTCAGGAACACTAATTTTATAGTCTGTTCAATCAAAATTGCTTGGAGTACCTTTGTTCTTTTCCACGTCAGTGTTCTCGTCATGAAACTGTCTACCACATTCCTAAGCATGTTTCTGTCACATTGATTACATTTTCATTCCCTCTAATGTAGTTTTCAGCTCTGATAATACTTTGTTCTTTTCCCCTGATATTATTTAGCCCATTTTTCCAACTCCTGCTACCGATTAATAATTCTTTATTTCAAACCTTATGTGTTTTGTTTGAATTTGTATTTTTAGTTTTTAAAGCCTTTTATTTGCATTTTTTTCTCAAATATGGATGTGTTCTGTTTCTTAACTTTTCCTTTGTTTCCTTGGACAAATTATCTTGTAATTGTTATTCTTCTAACAGTTACATTAAAAAACTGTCCTTATACTGATGTCTGTCTGTTCTCCACCATACCTCCTTGCTATTTTTGGCAGAATTTAACATGTGCATCATCCTGATTGCTTTCTGGTTAATACTCACCTTTTAATGGTATCAACTTTTAGCTGAAGGCCAGTACGCACATGTGAAGATGGTGAGCTATGACAATTATAGCTTTCATTATGGTATGTCATTTCAAATATCCTCCCCCAAGAAAATCTGCCATTTTCTTTGCTCTGGGATCTAGCTCTTCTAGGTTTTCAACAGATGCTGGGGTTACTTACAGTGAATCCCCTTACATCACAAGCCATCTGGTTGCTTCTCCATCTTCTTCTGCATGCATCCTTCTCTGGAGGTCTCCTCACCTAGGGGACTAGATGCCCAACAAGTGCCCAAAAAGGGCACGTGTTCACATGTTTAGAAAGGACAAGCAAGAGACTTTGATTCAAGTGAGCCTGGTGGAAACCGTGTCCAACTCAAGAGCTCATGCTATTAACATGGATCAGCTAGTCTTCAACTAGGACTGTTGGTGATCATGGTAGAGTTGATGGCCAGAACTTTGTATTTCCCCAAAGTATCCAGAAATCTCTACTTTTATGTGAGCTCACTATAAAAGCAAGAAAGCAATTAAAAAAAGGAAAAAGAACAGAAAACACAAACTAATTAGGTCAAATAAAATATGTTGATAGGTCACATTCAGCCCAAGAGTCCTTCATTGGAACTGCTACTGAAGATGAAAACGTCCTGTTACCATGGTTTCTCCTGTAGCATTCTCTTGCCTACCATCCTGTGATGATCAATGGGTCTTGAGGAGGACACTGATGATTGCTGCTCCCATAGTGGGCCCATGCATCCAGGTGCAATCCTCTAGATCCAGAATCTGCTTGGATTGCTGTGATATTCTCTCAGTGCAATTTCTCTCCTGCTTGAGGACTGAGGAGGGATATGGCTGGTTTCAGATTTCTGAAAGGTTCCTATCATGGTTTGCATTTGGTGTTTGACATTTTGCTTGACAGCTCAAGATGGTAACTTCAATTTCTTTTATTGTTAGTGTTTTAATTAATTTTGAAAGAAGGACTCAAAGGGAAAAGATGCTTGCTGTATTTATTTTTTGTTTTGTTTTTCACAAAGACCTCTGCTTTTAAGATCCTACTTCAATTTTTGCATTTTAAATGACTGTTCCTCAACTGTCCTCAAGCAATAAAGTCCAGGAGTTTGTTCCTTATTGTTGAAATCTATTTATTACAATGTCAATTATGTGAGATAAGAATGAGCCTTTCCTACAGGCAAGGGAGGCAGCTATATATGCAGATTGATTTCAGGAGAACTAAGAAAACCCAAAGCTCCCCTTTGCAACTCATCAATTCCTCTCCCACAACTCTCCACCTTCATTAGTGTGAAAATCTCTCACTGCCTTCATTTCTTTGACTTTTTATTCTTTTGTAAAATGTTGAGACCTCTATGAAGATATAGCAATAAGATTCACCTATTGCTTATTCTTTTGAAGGGTAAGCTTGTTAGATCCTTTCCTGGGAGCAAGTTTTGAAAGTTGAAAGAAGGAACATACATACCTTGAGTACAACAAACATGTATTTGTGAAAAATATTGGGGTGCAGAAGACCCACAAAGGGAAAGTGAAATGATAAACCTTATACAACAAGACAGGAGTTCAGAATGTTTGCCTGCATTTTTAAAAGAAAAGATATTCATGATGACCAGCAAGATTAAAGAGTTTGATGAGATGCTTACCAAGTGAATGAATCCTGCAGCAGTGAACCAGGTACTAAGGACTATTGATAACAGTTTGGAAAACTTCACTGCATTGCTAGAGGAAGAAAGACAAAAAATTCTTAGGCTCTGACTGGTTCCAGAAAAACAATACCCTGTCCTTAAATTCTGGTTACTTTTTTTTTTAAACATATAATGCATTATTTGCCCCAGGGGTACATGTCTGTGAATCATCAGCCTTACACATTTCACAGCGCTCACCATAGCACATACTCTCCCCAATGTCCATAACCCAGCCACCCTATCCCTACCCCCCACCTCCCAGGAAACCTCAGTTTGTTTCCTGAGATTAAGAGACTCTTATTGTTTGTCTCCCTCCCCAGTCCCATTTTGTTTCATATTTTTCCATCCCTTCATCCCACCAACCCCCACCCTGCCTCTCAAATTCCTCATATCAGAGAGATCATATGATATTTGTCTTTCTCTGATTGACTTATTTTCCTTGGCATAATACC
Organism: Taxidea taxus jeffersonii; assembly: GCA_003697995.1. NCBI lineage: Eukaryota > Metazoa > Chordata > Mammalia > Carnivora > Mustelidae > Taxidea > Taxidea taxus. Next base: position 39,500 of record ML105050.1, on the reverse strand, counting down.
CTCTAGTTTCATCCACATCATTGCAAATGGCAGGATTTGTTTTTTGATGGCTGCATAGTATTCCATTGTATATATATACAATGGAATACTATATATATATATATATATATATATATATATATATATCACATCTTCTTTATCCATTCATCCATTGATGGAGATCTAGGTTCTTTCCATATTTGGTTATTGTGGACACTGCTGCTATAAACATTCGGGTGGACATGTCCCTTTGGATCACCACATTTGTATCTTTAGGGTAAATACCCAGTAGTGTGTAAAATCTGGCTACTCTTCTGTGCCAAAAGCAATGGTACACTTACCTGGGAGCATTATTAGAAATACAGGATCCCAGACTCCACCCCTGATTATATATCTGCATCCTCTGCTTGATTCATATACACATTAGGGGTCTGAGATTCCCAGCTCTGAACATAGTCACACACACTGTTCAAAAACTTTACACGTTGCTATGATATCCACTAGCCTGATATTATATTACTTTTAAAAATATATATCTATCATCATAAAATGCATTTGATACATTTCTACATTGTCTAAAGTAACAGTACAAAGCACAGTATCCTAGGAATCCAGAGAATGGGTTTGTAAAATGGAATTTTGAGTCAATCACAGAAATGTCTTATATTGCTAAGCTCACATCAGGATCTTTGAGTGAAAGTGATCAGACAAGACTCTATTTACTAAAGTAAAGCTCTAGAGTTTAGCTGAAATCTCTATGGTTTTCAGGTAGGGCCACCTGTTACACAAGAACAGCGTAGTCCCAACTGCATGAACGCTTGGCAGTGAAATCCACCTGGCCTGTAAAATTTGATGCTTCTAGGGAGAACATAGAGGCATGAAGATTTTCAATAGGTAACATTAAACAAACTGCTTAAAACTTTAGAAGTATTGCTGTTCAAGTTACTTTGAACTTTTTTTTTTTTTTTTAGGTAATTAGGTGGTTCTATTTTTGTAAGCAATTTCATGGCTGCTACTGGGTACCTCATGCTCAGAGAAATTGGTCTTACATTCCTAGAAGAGAAGTGAGTCATGATAGCAAGTATGTAGAACCAAAGCCTGTGAATTACTATTATTTTAAAATTCTTTTGAGGAGAGAGGCAGAATTAAAGTGTAAATGGACTTATGCATTGTAGCTCTGCAAAACAAAGAAAAAACAAACTCTTTCAAGTGATGGCAAACTCTTCAGCCACCATATGATATTAATACAATGGGAGTGAGTGAGTAGATAATGTCTTGGGAGCTAAGGGAGTTCATGGGATTTGCACTGAAATTCTGATGGGAAATGAGTTGAAGGTTCAGTTTACATTTTAATTTCCTAATCCAAACCACCAAGTAAGCAGGATTTAAGGCAGGGTTAGCATTTACCTGGTTCTGATGGCTCGGAGAATTTGCAGGATTTGAGGGAGTTCTAGCAGTCGCAAAGCTCTTAAGAACCGTAAACCTACAAAGCAATCAAAAGGAGAAATCTGCCGAAAGGAGAGGGTCACTTCACGGAGAACTCTGTGTTATAACACAATTGGGACTACTTATACTCTTCTTCTACAATGGATGCTCAAATACAGTGTAAGACACTACAGGTTTAGAAGCATGACCTCTACCTCAAATTCTGGCCCTGACACTAAACAGCTGGTGTAATCTAAAGCAGTTCCCTTAACTTTCCTAGTTCCTCATCTGCAAAATGGGAATTATAAGTACCCACATCATAGGGCTCTTGAGCTAATAATATAAAGCCTGTGGAAGCATGGCTCATGTATCATAAACAGGACTCAACATCTTACTCTATTGAACTCCTCTTTAGACAGACAGTCCATGACTCATAAACCACTTAAACTCACTTAGAATCTCTATGATCTGCTTCTCACTTTTCACATGATGTTTTACTTTACATAATTTGAGAACTGGGATGGCAAAGAATATTTGACAGGTAATAGATAATAGTACAAATTCCATAAAATCTGATAAAAGCCATCTAATTCTCACGTGCTGTCCCTATATCCACATTGAAGACAAAATAATTAGGTAAATGTCTAACATGTCACAGCCTATCCGGGTAGGAGGATTTAGAGTTTTAAAGACCCAGAGAGGCTTTTCATGTCTTCCAGTCCCTGTGGGATTCCAGCGTCATAAAGGTGCTGCAGGAAGATGGGATGTCTGGGCCTCACCTCTTGGGTTGTGGACGAGCCAGTCAGAAAAAAATAAACAAATACCGTCACTTACTCTGCATCAGGTACACCACCAGGCACTAAGGTTAAAAAAAAATAAGTGCTGAAAATATATTACAAAACCATCTAATCATGATGTGAAAATTTTTAAATGACATTTAGGCTTTAAAGAAAAATGAAGGATCCTTATGAGTGAATGTGGAAGACTTTTTTTTTTTTTTTTTTGAGAGATTGATCCTGATTCCCACAACACACTTACCTAGCCAGTTACTCTTCAAATAATAAGAAATAAAGGTTGGTGGAACAGTAAAGATGTCCACAATTGAATTCATTTCCAACCAGAACTTGATCTTGTCATCAGCTGCCACAAACTATGAAATAGAAACAAAAGACTCCAAATTCTGTTACCCTCGAGAATTTTAAAATGAACATAAGAGTGGCTTCATTCAGCTACATTTCACTCACCCACTGAAGCTTTGATCTCATTCTATTATAAGCATACATATAAATACACACATACACACACACACACACACACACACACCCTTAGATAGCTATACAGATGAATATGTTAGTATAGATAAATACATATCTATTCACAAAGGCATAAGGATAGTACCTTTAGTGGGTGTTCAATAAATGAACATGAATCCATTTTACTCACCAGATCTTAACTCTAACACTTCAGAATAAACACTTTGACCTTCTTGCTTCTCCTAGAACTTTCTAATTTCTATAATTGCATTGATAAAGCCTCCTATTTGTGAGCAGTGAAGATTTAGGATGGCCTTCAATGGTAAAAGTACAACTATCTAGAAGCTTGACTAGCCAAACTGTGTCTGAGCTTCCCTATTTAGATTAAGAAAGTAAGCAGTTCCAGAGGGAGATTACTGTAAAGATATTTTGATGGTCAGTGTGGTCAGAGTTTTGAAGGAAGGTTATAAAAATACACACACACACACACACACACACACACACACACGCACGCACCGTCTCCCATAAACATGGGATTGATAAATACAATGAAATCTAGTTCTAGGATGGATCCTCAATAAATGCCTGCAGAATGAGAGAACTATTTAATGAATGTATAACAAGAGTTGAAACAAAGATATGAAAGTATTTTATATACTTATATGGCACATATGCCATCAGTGGCATCGGTGGAACCAATGACATCTTCGGAGGCTGTTACTCACGTTTGCTAGCTTGTGGTTACTAGTAAAGCTTTCTCAGTGGTAGGTGGGAAGCCAATAAGGAGGACAGTATGACAGCCTGGTGATATTTAAAAAGGAATCATTTTCATTTGCACTGGGATTTTTTGCCTAGATACAGTTTCAAGTGCAAGAGAGAGTTTTCACGCCTCTTCATACATTGGACAATTTAGGGCACAGACCCTCTAGTTTTAGAGCCTGAAAACATAGGCAGATTGTACAACTAAGGCACATACAGACCTCTTTGGGTTGCACCTGTGGTGTTCATCTGTTTATTCCCACTTTTCATAGATACTTACTCTCAACCCAAAATAGAAACTAAAGAACACATTGAAAGTCAAATCAATAGGGATGGTTTTGTCTTCATATGAAGAACAGCTTCCAACAGGGCTGGAAAAGAAACAAGAGGAATGTATAAAGATGTACATTTTAAAAGTTCTGACTATACAAGACCAAATGAAGAGAAAGTGTAGTCAATGTTCTATTGATTCACCATGAATGGTTAATCCAAGACACTTAAGTTCACATCATAAGGAAATTACTTTTTTCTTGGGAAGAGAGGTATGCACAAACAAAACCACAGACTGCACACAGAGCTGAAAATAACAGGACAATTACCTGCTCTTCCTTTCATAGAGCTTACTGGTTCTATTTCTGCTTTATCAATGAGGATTCAGAGATGTAAAGATTATGTGGCTCTTCTTGGTTTAGCAAAGCCATCTATATAGCCAGGAAATTCTGGCTTCTGTACCCTTCTGATACAGAGCTACTCTAAGTCAAATGGATTGATCTGAACCCAAATTTGGGGGAAATTTCCTAAAATCAGTAGGGAGTCCACAAAACAAATGCTGCTAGTTTCCCGAGGCTTTCTAAAATTGCCCGACTTCAGTGGCCCTGTAATCCTAATTTTACTTTAGCTGGAAATCAAATGTAATTCCCAGCTGATCAGTGTGGAGTTCAGATTAGATTGGGTTGTGTCCAAGAAAGCATCTTAACTTGGGCATAGAGAAGAGATCAGCATTAGAGAAGAGCAGACAATAACATGCACCTTTATCCCAGGTGAGATGTAGCATTCGCCTTTTTCAAAACCATCCAAAGTTGTTTGAAGCCTATGAGAAACCCTGAAACAACTGGAGAACTTCTGTTTCAACACATAGGGGCTCCAAAGGAATAGAACACCCTCCTAAATGTAGACCAAGGGTCCAAGGTTGGAGACCACAGCTGGAGGCTTCCAGTCTCAGAGATTCTAGAATAGACCTGTGTCCAGTACCCCAACCCCTAGCAATGCATGGTCATAGGATACAGGGGAAACTTGTGTATTTTTTTTGTGGAATTGGGTGTAATGCTTCTTGGTGGTGGGGAACACTTACCATTTTTTATGAGTTTGTGTGTGTGTATATCTAAAAGCATGGTAAGCATTATTCCTGACAGAAAATTCCAGATTAGCTAGCAACCTACTGACATAGCAGACAAGGGTAACTGGAGATTTTACTCACTCAGAAGAGTTGATGAAATAGATTATAAGAGACCCAATGCTTAGTACAAATACAAGGATCACCTGCAAAGAAAAAGAAAAGAAGGACCGATGTACAAATCATTTTATTGATGTAGAGATGAATAAACAAACCAAAAAAATTATATTTTCTCTTTTAACCTTGCCTATATCTACATAGCCATTTTTCACACATTCATTTCCATTAGTATGCACTCATTGAAGAAAAATTGATTGGAACTTTCCTGGGTATTCAGTAAATGACAAGCACCCACTCATTTTACTTACATAATTTTAATTACCACATACTTAAGAATAAACAGCTTGTCCCTCATACTGCTCATAAAGCCTTCTGATTTCAAGAAGTCCTATCATTCATTCATTCCTTCACTCATCAAACATTTATGAAGTGCTTACTATGTGTTACACACTTTATTACATGCTAAAATCAGGGCTATAGGATATTGGCTTTGGATGAGAATTGCCTGTGATACTGGAGAAAGAATAGTCCCAACTTGTCCATTTAAAGGATAGTCAGGATTTTGACAGGAGGGAATGTGCTGTAAGTAAGGAAAAGAAAATGAGTGCATTTAACACTTCTAGATGTGCTCTGTTTATCAAAGAAGCAGAACTGGCAGAATGTAATCAGAAATTTACCCCTTCAAAACCATCAAGGCATTTGGATGAAACATTTTGCAGCCTCCATGACTTTTCAGATCAACTTAAGGTACATAAACATTCCTCTAGTCATTCTTAGTTTTTAAGCCATTTGTTTTTTTATGTTCAGTCCAGTGTAGCATTGGTTATACTAATAACAAAACTGAATTTTAGTTATGATTAAAGCTTTACTCCCTTCCACCTCAGGTGTTCCTTGGGCAGCTTACCTACACTGGGGAAAAGGGTTGGTTTCCTCTCTATTAACCCTCTCTGAGTTTTTATTTCTAGTTGCTCACTGACTAGCCTACCTCTCTGGCTGCTCTAGATTTGTAGGTCAGCGTCAGAGAGTAAACAGAAGAGGGAGGTCAGAAGAGGAAATGCTGGACTTGACTGCTGTTCGATCAGTAGGCTCTCACCCTGGAGCTCTGGGAATCCGAGGTGTTTAAAGTTTATTTGTATGGGCTGTTTCATTGCTCTTTGGAGATACCAATTCAATTCACATTCAAATTTAACGAGCATTTTTTTAGTACCTATCATGACCCAAATATTATTCTGGTAATGGGGATCTATCAGTGAACAACATATATGAAAGGTCCTTGCCTTTATGGATCTTACAGTCTAGGCAATAAATAAAGACAACTGATATGTAACTTGCATGATATGTTAGCAGTTATATGCTAGGAAAATAAAGTTAAGAAAAGTAAAGGGGGTCAGAAATGCAAGGGGAGTGGGGAGAAGGATTGCAGTAGGAATAATACTTAATCACTAAGGGTCCCATTTGCAGTTCCTTTGAATTGGGTGGAAACATGTTCTCGAATGGTTGCTCACAACTCTTTTCTCAGTACACCTCACATGCCTTTATTCTGCTGGGACCTGTACCCCTCCAGATGTCTACTTGAGCAGATAAGAGAAGACTCTTACACGTGACCCAAATCTGGCTCCTGGAACAAGTCTAGCATTCTTTGTCTCAACAAACGGAAGGACAGATTATCTTCTGCGTGACAATTTCTGCCTAGAGCAACTAGCTCAATGGCCCCTTATCACAAATGAACCAGATGTCAGTTCTCTGTGTCCCCAGCATCCCAAAAGATGCAAACTGAAAATTCTGAGTGGAACCTCTCAAGCCTCTTTCCTTAGGCTTGACATGAGACAAAAGCACTCCCACACCTCTGCCATAACAGAATTTGTTCTAAAAATCCTCTTCTATTTCCAACTTCAGTGAATTTTTTTTTTTAAGATTTTATTTATTTGACAGAGATCACAAGTAGGCAGAGAGACAGGCAGAGAGGCAGGTAGAGAGAGAGAGGGAAGCAGGCTCCCTGCTGAGCAGAGAACCCGATGCGGGACTCGATCCCAGGGCCCTGAGATCATGACCAGAGCCGAAGGCAGCAGCTTAAACCAATGAGCCACCCAGGCGCCCCTTCACTGAATTTTTTTAACATTTTTATTTAAATCCCAGTTAGTTAACATACAATGTAACATTGATTTCAGGTGTACAATATAGTGCCTCAACACTTTCACTCATCACCCAGTGCTCATCATGAGGCACACCTTAATCCCCATCCCCTATTTCATCCGTTCCTCCCACCCACCTCCCTCTGATAACCATCAGTTTGTTCTTTATAGTTAAGAATCTGTTTCTTGGTTTGCCTTCTTCCCTTTTTCCCCCTTTGCTCACTTGTTTTGTTTTTTAAATTCCACATATGCGTTAAATCATATGGTATTTGTCTTTCTCTGACTCATTTATTTCGCTTAGCATAATACCCTCTAGTTCCATCCATTTCACTGCAACTGGCAACATTTCATCCTTTCTTATGGCCAAGTAAATATATACTACATTTATACTACATCTTCTTTATCTGTTCATCAGCTGATGGGCACATGGACTATTTCCATAATTTGACTATTATCGATAATGTTGCTTAAGCAACGGGGTGCATGTAACCCCTTGAATTAGGTTAGTGTGTGTGTGTGTGTGTGTGTGTGTGTATAGATATATATTTTCTTTCTTTTTTTTTTAATACCTAGTAGTGCAGTTGCTCGATCATAGGGTAGCTCTATTTTTAATTTTCTGAGGAACCTCCATACTGTTTTCCAGAGTGGCTGCACTAGTTTGCATTCCCATCAACAGTGCTAAAAGTTTCCCCTTTCTCCACAACCTTGCCAGGACCTATTGTTTCTTGTGTTGTTGATTTTAGCAGGTCTGACAGTTGTGAGATAATACTTCATTGTTGTTTTGATTTGTATTTCCCTGATGATGAGTGATGTTGGGCATCTTTTCATGGGTCTACTGGTCAGCTGTATGTTTTCTTTGAAAAAATTCGTGTCTTCTACCCCTTTGTTAATTGGATATTCATTTTTCAGGTGTTGAGTTTTGTAAGATCTTTAAATCATTTACCACAATCAAGTGGTTCAATATTCAAAATCAATCAACATGATAAACCACATTAATAAAAGAAAGGATAAGAATGATATGATTATTTCAGTAGATGCAAAAAAAGCTTTTGACAAAGTAAAACATCCATTCATGATAAAAACCCCCAACAAAGTAGGTTTCGAAGAAATATACCTCAACATAATAAAGATCATATATTTAAAAAGCCACAGCTAATATCCTCCTCAGGAGTAAAAAACTGAGCACTTTTCCTCTATGGTCAGGAACAAGACGGGGATGTCCAGTCTCACCACTGTGATTTAATGTAGTACTAGAAGTCCTAGCCACAGCAATCAGACACAAAAATAAATAAAAGGCATCTGGATCAGCATGGAAGAAGTAAAATTTTCACTATTTGCAGATGACATGATACTCTATATAGTAAATTAATTTCCTGCTTCAACAAAGCAGAACAAAGCTGACACCCTCCAACCTCCCCCAACCTTCCTCCATCCCCACTACTGGGTGGGACATATGTGACATTCTTCAGGAAATCTCCCACCCATCTTAATGTTAATACCTTGCTAGAGGGCAAAACAACCTTGGCAATGGCAAGGCCTCTGGTATCCGGTATTTTGTAGGTCCTCTTTAGTATATGAAAGTTCTATTGAAACCTCCCTTTTCCTTACTTCCCCCACCCCTGTGGTACATAACCTGCCACCCCTCACAACCCTGGGGCAGCAGCTCTTCCTGCCCAGGGGTCCTGTCCTCGTACCTTAATAAACCACCATTTTGCACCAAAGTCTCAAGAATTCTTTTTGGTCATTGGCTGGGGACCTTACCGAACCAAACCTCACTTATATTCTAAAACTTCCTCAAAACGATATTGGGAAAATTGGACAGCAACATGCAAAAGAATGAAATTGGACCTCTTTCTTATACCATACAAAAAAAATAAATTCAAAATAGATTAAAGACCTAAATGTGAAACTGGAAACCATAAAAATCCTAAGAACAGAGGCAGTAACCTTTTTAACATGGGCTGTAGCAACTTCTTTCTAGATAGGACTCTTGAAGAAAGAGAAACAAAAGCAAAAATAAACTATTGGGACTTCATGATGAAGTTTTCGTGAAACCCTTTAGATGTCTATCAGTGGGCCGTGTGCTTGGGAATGATTGTCAATACTATCTCAGAGGTTTAGAGATAAAGTTTCCAAAGGAATTGTTAAAGTAGACTTACAGGATCCTGTTTGGGGTTAGGTGGTTGGTCAGGCTAGGATTGCCCTTTGCCCTTAGCAAAGCCTTAAGGTGGGGGTAATTGAGTCCCTAGGGGAGAGTCACTGCCTATTTTAAGGGCTTGTCCAAAAAAAAAAAAAAAAGGGTTTGTCAGTAGGTAAGGGAATTTAATAATTTTTCTTCTGCCTCTGTTTCCCACATCAATCAAAATAAAAAGTTTCTGCATAGTGAAGGAAACAATCAAGAAAACTAAAAGGCAACCTGCAGAATGAGAAAAACATTAGCAAATGATATATCTGACAAAAGGTTATTTTCTAGAACATACAAAGAACTAGTTTACCCTAATTTGCATGTAATTGGGTAACAAGCTAAGAGCTTCAACTAGTTTTCTTCCAATTGGTTTGTAAGTGGCAATGCCGCAGCTTACTTAATACCTGAGAGTTACTGGCATCTATTTCTTTGGGGTCTCTCACTATAAATTCCATTTAATATCTATGGTAAGTGTCAGTAGGGATATTACTAAGTTTCTGGATGTAACAGCAGTTAGAAATGTATTTTGCAGCTCAGGACAGATGTTGGGTGTGGAGATGTGGAAATTATATACATATATCTCAGTATTGATAATTATTATTAGTTTCCATGAAATCTTTTTCTGTTCTTTACACATGATTTTTTTTTTTTTCTCTCTTACTAAGTGATTCTTCAAGTATAAATCATTTACTGACGGGCTTCCAGAAAGATGGTAGGCCATATGTTTGCAATCCTCCAACCCAAAGAAATTACTGCTCCCCCACCCCGAAAAAGAAAAGAATTTAGTTTCATTCAAACTAAGAACAATGCCGACCTCATGCCACAAACCAAAAGAATATTATCCAGAAATAATATATAACAAACAGAAAAACTTATACCCAATCAAAAACAGGCATTGGGAGCTAGTAGCTTATGAACACTGAAGTAAGTCAGGCAAAAATTGGAGGAAATTCCGAGAGGACACGTAAATTTCTCTTGGGTTGGGGAGGCAAAACCTGGAAGCAATGACTGTGTGGGAGTGGAAAGGGGTTGGAAAGCCTCCACCACCACCACCACCACCTCCCCACCCCCGCCTGAGCTCATACACTGAAGATGAAGCCACAAAGCCAGACGGGGGAGACTGTCACCACACAATGGCTGATGGGGGACCTCTTGGCTAGCAGCAGCAACACTACTTTCCCCAGAAGCACTTGGGAAAGCAATCAGAGAAATGAAAAACATGAGATCTGGTCCAGAGAAAGCCTTGTCTGTGGAGTTGCTGGCCATAGCATTATCCCATGTGTGTGTCTGTGTAGAAAAACACCCAGTAAATTGGGATAGATTTCCACAGTGGGTTTAAAACTGCCCATTTAGTTGGTGGATAGTTATGTGTGTATCTATAAACATGAACAGCAGCCAACAGAGTAAACAAGGTATTCTAAACCTTCATTTATGAACATTAGCAAACAACAGAAAATGCCATTTACATGGGGAGTGTAAGAAAAATAAGAGGCTAAAACAGAGAAAAGAGATAAAAGGACCTTCAGTGAAAGCATTAACATAGAACATGTAATTAAACTTTGTCAAATTACAATTAGTGTTCCTAGTGAGATTCTAAAAATCTGTAAAACAGCACTGGAGGATTGGAAATGTAAAAGGAAAAGATGGGGATAATATAGAGACAGTAAGTGAAAGAAGCACCCTAGAGCCTGGTTGGGAGATTAACAGAAAAAGGTCAGGATTATCAACATTACCATCTTAAAAGAGGTGCCCTTTGGAGTTGAGTTTCAGACTTTGGAGGTGGGGTCCTAGTTGACCTGACTGGTGGTGATACCTCTGAGATGATGTGAGTCTGATTCTGGCAATGTTGGAAAAACTGGGATGCATGTAATTGCTGAGGTCTGGCCTCAGCAGAGAGGAGAGGGTGGATTTGGAGCTTAGAGACAGGAGCTTCATATCTAACAGGTAGCCTTAAGTGCTAGAAGATATTGGAACAACTGCATTTACAGAGATTTTAGGAAAAAGGCCAAAAATTCTCCACCAAATAAAACTGTTGTTCACCAGTGACAACAAGGAAAAAAAAATGTTTTGGACATTCAAGGTATGAACATATACCATCCAAACCTTCCCTTGCAAATGAATATGGAGAGTCTTAAGAAAAAGAAACCATTCAGAAACAGAAAGCATGTCATGTAAGAAAAACTGGTGCCTAATGAAACTGGTAAAATTAATGTTTGACTCTAAAGCAAATATGAAGGAAAAACTCTTATACCAGATATATAATGCTAAAAACAAAAAACCCAAAAAACAAAAAAAAAACCACAACAGCAATCTGGAACTTAATGTTCAGATTCATTCAACAATTTCTGGAAGGAAGGAGGGGTGGTGTGGTGGAAATCATGCCAAAGATCTTTTTTTTTTTTTTTAAGATTTTATTTATTTTTTTGACAGACAGAGGTTACACAAGTAGGCAGAGAGGCAGACAGAGAGGGGAGGGGAGAAGCAGCCTCCCTGCCAGCAGAGAGCCTGATGTGGGACTTGATCCCAGGACCCTGGGATCATGACCCGAGCCCAAGGCAGCGGCTTAACCCACTGAGCCACCCAGGCGTCCCTAGATTGAATTATCATTAAATTGTTAACACTTCTGGTTAAAGCAACATAACTATACTACAAATTCTATAATTTTCAAACACAAGATGTAAAACTATATAGGAAATTTATCCAAATGAAGTAGATTTTTTCAATTAATTAAGGATATGACTTGTTGCTAGAATGAGATAGACTTGAGCATCAATTTTAATCGCTTTTTGTTTATAGAGGCAAGCATTAAGTATTATTTACAAAAATATTAATAAATTATACCTATATATGTATTATATGCTAGGCATACATGTGTATATTTGCCTATTAACTAGTAACTCATGTAATAATTATGTTAATTCTCATACATTAACTCATTCATTGAAATAAAGTACGGATGAGTAATTCTTATTCCCATTTTATAATTTTTGTATTTTATTTCTCTGTGCATCAGATTCCTCATTTATCAAAAAGAGGTAATGATAATACACCTGTTTTGTAAAATGGGTTTTAAAAGGGTGATGGGAGAGGAGATCTGGTGTGAGAAGTCCTCAGGTAAATCCATTTTAGGAAATCGCACCCTTGAAACCTGGAGAACTGATACAGAACAAAGCCGGCCCCTTGAAAATCTGTTAGAATACCCCTACCCCACTTTCCCAGGATATTCCAATTTGGAAGACACAAGAGATCAGTTAAACTGAATTCAGATCTAATTTTGCCTTCACTGGCTGCAATAACCACTCACTTTACTAGTCTCCACAAAGAACTGCCACAGGAAATAATAAGTTTTATTATTTCAAAATTTAAATTTCATAGATACAACTTATGGGGGAGAAGAGTTGTCTTAAGTCACCTAAACACCTAAAGAAAATATATCTGAGAATGTTGCTGAGAATCATGAGATTTGAAGAAAGAAGCTCATAGCAGTGGATGGAGATAGAGGTAAAGAGAAATTAATTTTTTACTGTGTACCCTTTGATAATTTTTTGAATATTGTGCCATGTGCATAAAAGGGACAATGTCACCACGTACAAATAATCAGTGTGAATATTGTCTAGTATCTTCTGTTAGTTTTTTCTTTATTCATATAATAAATATGTCTAAGGCATAGTCTCATACAAAATAAGTCCCTGATGCTTGATGGTATATTAAATATAAAATACAAAATAATGGAAGAAAATGGAAAGTAAAACATAAAGATACAACTCATCTCAAGGTGGTAGAAAAGGTTTTACATTTTTTTTTTTTTTTTGCATAAACAATGGATGTAAAGTATGAAGGGACTGGTTTTTATGTTTTTCCCCCAGGAAGTATCACTGAATTATGAAAATGAGCAAAATCCAGTGAAATAAATTTTTCTTTAGTCAATTTTTCCAGCATTATTTTTGAAATATTTTTGTCTCATTTCCAAACAAACTTTGCTCATTTAGTTGTTCTGTATATTAAGATTGACAACTGTTGCTCTAAGGGCTTATTTACAAATTTACAGAAAGGATTACACATTCACAGAAAAGTTACACATTTATGGAAAGGAGTTAAGACAGAATACAAAGACATGTGAAGTGCTAGATTGCCTGAGAAAATAGAAGCAAGGGAAGATGGGAAAACAGAATGTGGACTTAAAATGGTGCCTAGGATGATGCCAAAAATAAATATATTTATTAAAGATAAGCCTTGGGACGCCTGGGTGGCTCGGTTGGTTAGGCGGCTGCCTTCGGCTCAGGTCATGATCCCAGCGTCCAGGGATCGAGTCCCACATCGGGCTCCTTGCTCGGCAGGGAGCCTGCTTCTCCCTCTGCCTCTGCCTGCCTGTGCTCGCTCTCTCTCTCTCTCTAACAAATAAATAAGTAAAATCTTTAAAAAAAAAAAAAAGACAAGCCTTAATTTTAGTTCTGAATGTTCTGGCCATCAAAGCAACAGAGAAGCATTGTTAATTACTCAATTAACTACAACCTCTGTGCTGTAGGAAAAAGCAAAGATTGTTTAAGAATAGGACTACACTAAGCATAATATGCTCCTGATATGAGGAAGTGGAGATGCAACGGGGGTGGGAGTTAAGGTGGTAGGAAAAGTAAAAATGAAACAAGATGGGATCGGGAGGGAGACAAACCAAAAGAGACTCTTAATGTCATAAAACAAACTGAGGGGGGTGGGGGGGGAGAGGGGTTGGGAGAGGGTGGTGGGGTTACATTATATGTTTAAATAAAGCTAAAAAAAAAAAAAAGAATAGGACTACATTTGGAACCAGTGCAAAATAAAATCTCCCAAAGATAGTCATAACATAACTTGTGATGACAAAAACAACAAGCCTACAGATGCTACAAAGTTGATTAATACGTTGCCATGCTTTAATCTATAGAGGGATCCCTAGAAGGTATCCTGTTTTGAAAAATAATGTATTTTTCCTTTTGATTGTTGGAATTTTAATTTTTCTTTGCCATTCTTTTCCTCTTTTCACCTTCCTCTCTTTTTCTTCCTCTGTCCTTTTGTTCTGCTTTCATTGGGTGATTGGCTGTGTATCCTCCCCCAAAGGATGTTAGTCTGTAGATTTTTTTGTTTTACTTGCTCTATTTGGGAGATTTGATATAGATACTGCACCTTCACTGAAAAAGAAAATTGAATGTTTTCTTTCTTTTCCATTCCCTATTTAATTAACATTAGGGATATCCACATCTTGATTTGGTTGGCTAGACCTTGAAGTTTTCTGGTGGTAGGTTTCTGGTGGGGGAGGAGGGATGATTGTGGAGGTGGTGATACGGGTCTTTGACAACATCTGTATTTCTTCCAGATATTTGTCTGTTTAAGTTTCTTTCTTTTTTAATCAGTTTTGGTAATTTTAATTGTCCTAAGGAGTCATTCAGTTTTCAAGTATGAATTGCTTATATACCTTTCAATTTGCTTTATATTTGTATCCTCATTTTAATGTCTTATTTCTTATATATTTGTGCTTTTTCTCTTTTTCCCTTGTTTAGGCTAGCTATTGATTTCTGTATGCTATTGTTTTAAATAATCAGCTATTTTATAACTCAATTTCTGACTCTTTATATTCTGTGTAGATTTAATGTGTTTTCTTTAATTTTTTGAGATTGATAATTCATGTAATTGTTTTCATTTATCAAAATACGTTTTTATTGTTAGGCATTTACCTCAGAACCACTTCCATCTTGTACTCTAGGTGCAAGGGGTATGTGGTGTTTTCATTATCATTGTTTTTTAAAGATATTTCAAGTGGTTTGATTCGTCTGAGTGAAGGGTCTTTTGAGAGAGGGAAATGGTACAATTTGTAGCTGTAAGGTCTTCGCCCCCCCCCCCCGGGTTTATTGTTTCCTTATTATCGTGTTGTATTCAGTTAATATCTATCTATGCTTTGTAAGTTTCATAATTGAGGCTGTTTTTTTGTGGCCCAATATATGCTAAATTTTTACAAACAGTCCATAGACACTTGTAAGTTTAATTTCTGTTTTCAGTATATGGTGTTTCATCATTTCAATCAGCTTTCTCTTATTAAGTTATTTTGATCTTCCTTATGCTTATTATTGTTAAAAAGAAACAGGTCCAAAATGGAGTCACTAATGTTAAGCCCCATGAAAGATTTAATCCCTAACCAAATTGTTGTTTTAGCCTTTCTTGGGAATGCAGTTTTAAACCAATCAGTCTGGAATTTCCTGACCAGCACTAGTGAGGTAATCTGCACAATAACACCATCTGCTCTATCCCCTTAGGGAAGGTGATCTTGCCTGAAAAAATTTTTCTTTTCTTTTGCTAATAGCTACCTTGTTCCATTCTTCCTATAAAATCTTCCCATTTTTTACAACTCCTCAGAGTGTGTCTCTGCTTGTTAGACCCATCTAATGTTATCTGATTAATGAATTGCTTGATAAAGCCAATTACATTTTCAAGTTTACTTGGCTGAATTTTGTTTTTTGACATTTTTCTATTTATTATGTCCTTATATGTAGGTGAACTAAAATCTCCTACAACCAATGTGTTTTTAAGATTTCTGTTTATATCTTACAATTTTTATTTATTATCTTGAAGTTGTATTTTTGGTGTAGGTATTTTTTGGTGATACTTGGTATTTGATATTTTTGGTGATATTCATGTTGTTATATTTTGGTTGAGGTTTGTTACATTTACCGTTGCAAATATTGTATGTTGAATTGTGTCCCCTCCAAAAAGATATGTTGAAATCCTAATCCTCAGTACTGCCAAAAGTGACCTAGTTTGGAAACAGGGTCTTTGCAGATATATTCAAGTTAAGATAAGGTCATGAGTATGGGTTCTAATTCCGTATGACTATTATCCTTGGGAAAGGAAAATTTGGGTGAATACACAAGCAGAGGAGACATTATGTGAACGCCATGTGAAAATGAAGGCAAAGATCTGGAATCATGTGTGAGCCAATGCACACAAAGATTGCTAACCAACTAGCAGAAACTAGGGGAGGAGCAAGGAACCACTTGGCTCTCACAACCCTCATAAGGAACCAACCCTTGACTTTAGACTTCTAGCCACCAGAACCACAAGACAAAAAATTTCTGTTGTTTTCTGTTGGTGTATGGTACTGTATTAGGAAACTAATACAGGTTATTTGGCTTCATTTATTATTTTTTTGCCCAGAATTCAAACTTACCTTATATTAAAATGTGCTCCCAATTTCTGTTGTTACTTGCCTGGTATACTTTTGACAGTTCCTTTATTTTCAAACTTCAGTGCCTCTTGAATTTTTAAAACATAATTAGACCATGTCAACCCCATGCTCAAAAAGCCCTCAATGACTTCCGTTTGCATTAGAGTAAAATTATTCCATTGTAGGAAGTGCAAAACATCGGGTGATTCTTCTTTCTCTTCTCAGAACTCATTCTGCCCTGCCCTCTGGGACCTCTAGCACAGAAGTCTCACTGTGGTACTTGGAGTAAGCTGAGCTCTTTACCTCCACAAGTCTGTTCTCTCTGTCAGTAACGTTGTTTCCTCCACTCTTTAGTGGCTTTATACTTCTGGTTCTTCATGTCTTAGCTCAAATCTTAGCTTTTTAGAGATTTCTTCTCTGATCACTCTATCTCATGTGATCTAACTCCTTTTCCACCAAAACTCTCAAACACGTCACTCATAAGTTCCTGATAGAATAACCATATGAATTTGTCTTACTTATTTATATTCGTATTTGTCACCTCTACCCCCATTAGAATCCAAGTCCCATAAGACTCCAGACTCTTGCCTGCATTTTCACCATGTCTAGCATATCAGCCTTGCATGTAGTTGGCAAACAGTAAGCATCTGTTGAAAGAAGTAAGGGAATTACAAAGAAAGGAAGGATGGATGGATGGAAAGGAAATCTACAAGCCTTTTTTATCTCTTCTCAGCCTTTCATAAAGTACTTGAGTGGGACCCCTACTGAGAAGTACCTTTCAGTGTTACAGTGTTTAATCTAACTTTTACTCTGTGCCTCCTGTTGTTCCAACTACTTAATCAGCTGTAACATATTGGAAAAAACAAACAGTTCTCCCATTACTAAAGAAGTAATTTTTATTGTTGTGTAACCAGTGGTCATTCCTTTTTCACCCACTCCCCATATGCAGTGCTCATACGGTGGATGGTGTAAGTTCTCTTCTCCCTCACCCTAGAGACCTTTAATATGTTATTCCCAATATTATCCTCATACAGTCACACATGATTTGAACATTTGAAGAGATCTTAGCCAAGGAACTCCTGATCTAATTAAAAAGAATGACTAAATTCTTCTCTAACAAGTCATACTGACAGGCATTTCAGAAAAGGGACCAAAACCAGAAGAAAGTAAAAAGGACAGGGACATTCCCAGATGATTCAACATTCCCTGTAGATTTTATCTAGAATTATATATATTTCTAAATATGTTTTAAAACGTAATTTTATCTTAATTAAACAACATTAACTAGAAAAGAGCAACGTTTTCACCAACTACAAAAAAAGCAAAGGATAATCTCTAGCTCACATACATCTACTTCCACCATATCACCATCTGATGGCAGCATACCCTCAAAATTTAGATTCTATTTTTCAATGTTTCAGATCAATTTATTCCTTTAGAGGGCATCTGCTATTTCCATACAATGTGATATAAATATTTCCCTGGCCTGGTCTGTTCTCTCAAGGAGCACAGAGTACACTGGAAGAGACAGGAATATACACGGATAATTTTAATAATTGTGCAATGAATATTAAAGAAGCTTAGAGATGGACTCTTAGCCTAATATGAAGATAAGGTAAGATTTTCCCCTATGAGATTATGCCTGAATTGAGTTTTAGTATGTGCAAGTTACCTAGATTAAAATAGGTAGTAAAACGATGAATATCATCATACAGATGCAAAAGAAACTAGTTTGTAAATGACGAAGAGACTAACGGAATAAAAAGAGGGGAAAGTAGTTGTATATTTTCAGGCCCGATGATCCACTAAACATTACATTTTGGGGGCACACCTACTATATGCCAGATATCCATCTACGTACAAGGAAAACAAAATGAACACAATCTTTGTCCAAATCAAGCTTTTCTTCTAGCACATGCACTAATGATCAATTGAAACTATAATGCCAAGTAATTATATTCAAATTAAAAACAAGCAGGATAATGGATAGGGAAGAAACAGGGAGACAGCAGTGGGATGGCAGTGATATTTTAGATAAGGCCACCAGGGAATACCAGATGTTTACCTAGGTGATAAAATTACATATACTGACTATAATCACACTCATGGCTAAAGTACATTAGCGAGCTAACAACGAAAATGCACTTACCAACACTTGCCCCACAAAGGTTTGTGCTGAGAGCAGCATTTCTATATGATTGCGAAATATTCCTTGGAAGTGGAGACTTTCCAAGTGTTTATTACCGATGCTCTTTGTCAAGAGTAGTTCCTATAAGCAAGAGAGAAGAAGTGAGAGTGAGCTGCATCCCAGAGAAAAGATCCCAAAGTGTGTTGGTGGAACCTCCTGCTGTGTTATTAGCCAGACATCACTACACTTTGGCCAACCCAGAGAACCCCAGAGCCGCTTATTCAGCATATCATGAAACGAATTTCACTGGGTTTGCATTTTACTGGCCTTTTGCACAGCTTTTTAATTAGGAATTCTGCAGTCTTCTCCATGCCTTCTTTGCATGCTTTCAGTCCTAGACCCTTCAAAATGACATTATGGTAGTAATCAGGGTTGGGAGTAGAATGCTTCTTCCTGCTCTGGGAACACCTCTTATCCTTTTCTATCAAGATACATGGACAAAGGAAAAAGATTGCAAATTGATTTTTAGTGATTACTTAAGTATCTGCTCTTTTTTTTTTTTTTTTTTTTTTTGAGGAAGAAGAAGTTTCAGCAATTTTATGTTACTTTTAGTTCCTTATCTGGTGACACATCCTGCTGATGTAATCCCTCCTCATATTTATAAAATGCCCTCATTTATATTTAAAATTTATAGTAATCCTATGAAGTAAACAAAAGTGTGAATAAACCCAAGATCTACTGATAAGGAAACGGGGGTATAGAGAAATTACATGACTGGCCCATAAGCAGGGGATGAGGTACTCCTGGAGTCTGAACTAGCCCCCATATCTGTTGATAAGCTACCACCAAGAAAGATACAGGTGAGCTAGGATTGACCACACCATGCTGCCTGAGACCCTCCGACTTTTAGAAAAGCTCATCATATATAGAACCAGGGTTTTAAAATGACCTAATTTTTCTGCTCATAATTTCTGAATGGTAGAAGAGAAGTCTCATTAAATAACTATCTGAGAGAATTTATATCTTGATCAATAATTTGTCCTCTAACACTTATGACTCATCATGTGCATTCCTAAGATGTTGTCTGAGACTCAATTTTAAAAATGTTCAATATAACATTAATATGGAATGCTCCTTTGAATTTCATTATGAAATTAGAGGACCCTTCTGTGGGAAAACCACTTAACCCTAAGATATAATAAAATCATACTTATGAATATAGTAAACATCTTAAAAATTCACATTTAAGGAGAAAACTACTACTCCAAATAATTTTTAAAATGACTCTGATAGTTGTGACATTTTTTGCATTAGGCCACTTTCCCAAAGGCTTAGAGAAAAAATAGAGCACTGTCAATTTAATTCAATATAACAAGTTACTGAGAAGTCACTCAGCTTATATCAAATTCTCTCCTCAGGGTCCAAAACCAGAAAAGGAGATATTCTGGTGGCTTGGACCCTACTTCTTAACATTGTAATAATTGCTTTCTATTAGAAATTAAAAGGCATCTCTGGACAGAAGGGTAGACATGAATTACATCCAAAAGAAAGGAAAAATACAACAAATGTTTATAGACAAATGGGTTCTCACATTTTTGTAACCACACAAAAATAAATACAATGGGGAAAAAAGACACATTTTCTGGAGCCAAAGTCTAAGGAGATTGAAAAATTCTAGCAATGTCCATTGGGAAAAAGAGAAAAAGGGTAGAAGCCCATTACTCATTTGTGTACTCTATTAGTCTTGTTAGGGAGTAAATGCACCTCAGAATCTTTTCCACAGTTTTTAATGCCATTGCTTAAAGTCTTTACAAATAATTAAGAATAGAGTGAACTTATTTAGCAACAAAATCTACGAACTACAGTACTGGGTACATGTTAAATGTAGAAACCTGAATTCCATTTTATGATACTGCCAATAACCTTAAAAGTTACCAAGTTATTACAAATTCTGTTATTTTTATGTCAAAGTTTACCGTTAAGAGAAATGTTTTAAGCAACTTTTCAGTATCGATTACAATGCACAAGTGAAATGTGTTCTGTTATGAAAATTACTATATCAGGAAAACAAAGTCTGAGAAATAAAAATTGGAAACAAATCACACAGGGCATGATAAACCTCTTTGCCTTCGGCCACTGGTATTAGAACAGCCATTATATAGCATTTGAGAGTTTTAGTTTAAGCTCTTAAGGAAAATCTTATCTGAATAAGATACCATTATTCTCATCATCATCATTTGCCAGCTGTTACTCAACAGCACCCACTCTTGCAAAGCTTGTTTGGTTGTGAAAAGTGTCTCTGAATTTGTGGCTGGATGGCATGTGCATGTATGCATGGGTTTCTGTATGAACATATGTACAACTAGGTATGTTATGTTAACATGGTATATAAAAGACAGTGTACATGTGTTAAGTACATATGCATCCTGCATGCGTGATTTATAAAAGTAAGGTTGACCTGATGGTGGTTTTTGCCGGCCTCATAGTACCAAGAACAACTATCATATTAAAATTCAAAATAGAGGCATAGACACAATGTTTGTGGACATTTTTTCTTTTTTCAGAATAGTGACCCTCTGTTTCCAGAGGTACCATTCATCATCAGGCACACCAGACACTGCTTCTCTGAGTGGTGGGAGAGGAGGCCCATCTCTATACCTGCGGCCTTTGGAATGGCATCCTGAGGTCCTGTTTCCCACCCCAAGGGAGGATCCACCCCTTTCTAAGGCACTAGATTAGAGCTGGTTCTGTTAGCTCATGAAAACTGAGTGGAGCTTAAATTGTTTTCTAAACCCAATCACTTGTCAAACCTGTCTCAATCTTCACAAGTGGGATCCAAAATAAGGAAACTGACCAAGAGAATTCCTGTTCCCTTGATGTTTTGCCATTTTTTAATGCTTCTCCAGATTAGTCTGAAAATGAATAAGATGAGGAGTCCAAGGAAGAAGGTCACAAAGGATGAAAGAATAAACGCTACTTGGATCTCACTCGGGCAGGGCATTTTCCCAGATCTTCCCCACTATCACTCTGTGGCTTTGTTCAAAAGATCAGCAGACGGAACTGCTGGGCTTCTGTGATGTCATGATCACATGGTAATGATTCCAGAAATTAGAGTTTAGTGTATTACTGAGCTCTAATGCCAGGTGTAATAGCAATGAGTGATCCCAGGAACAAGGGTCAGCTAACCACTGCAATGCTGACTCATAGGTTGCAAAGGAATGAACAAGAGAAGGCCAGGGTCCACAACATGGGTCTTCAGAAGACAAGAGTTCTACACCTGATTCTGTTACTGACTTTGTCTCTGACTTAGAGGAAATTACAGCCTTCATGGCTGTGGTCAATGGGCTATTTATTTGGTTTGTGGCAAACACCTTCAGAACAATTATTTATTTATATATTTATTTATTTATTTTAGTGAAATGATATCTAGCCGTCTGTGTGTCAGTGAATTGATTCTTCTTCACCTGAGCAGATGTCCCATTCTCAGTAATCTTGGAAGGACAGATGAGAGGAATACTTAGATTTTTGCTTAGCTCATCAGTAAGAAAGGCATGGTAGTGCAGGTATTGTAGAAGGCGATTTTACCGGTGCAAACATTGGTCAGTTAAATATTTGAGCTCAGGAATCCATTCCCCTTATCTCTTCTTTATGGGACCCTCCTCTCTCTTGCTTTTATCCCCACCCTATCAGCAAACACTTTGGTCCAGCAGAGGTAAAGTTCAGAATGAGAGCAATTTCTTTTATTTTCTCTGATGTTTTCAAAGATGTAAGAAATGTCATGCTTTTCAGGCACCCAAGTGGCAGGCAAAATGAAAAAGCCTGATGGGGGGGCCTAGTCCCCCAGTTATTGTGAAGATGGCCTGACACAAGGTGATGAGACCCAGGAGAAATGTTGTTGTCCTTTGGAGCCCTCCATGATTCTGCTCTATGTGGCAGACTATTTCTAGAAGGGAATTACAACATTTCCTAGAACTGCTGCCACAGTTATATTTCCTTCTAAGTTGAGTTATAATTTCCACAAAATCTAGTGATTAAGCTAGCATAGGGCAATATTAGGAAGGACTCTGGTCTATAGTTAAGAGCCCTGAATTCTGGCCTGTCTTTCAATTAAGTTGCTCTGTGATGACTAACAAGTCACTTTACCTTTCACAATCTTATATTTTATGTTGAAAATAACATAATGTACCTGATGGCATTACTGTGGGGATTCAATATTTTGAAAAGCACAAAACTTAAAAGAAAAGAAAACCACCATTAACTATTTCAGTTCCTTTTCTGAATGATACTGATTATAGAGCAAAGAGGAAGGAAGGAAGGAAAGAAGGGGGAGGAAGAAAAGGAAGAAATTATGTTTAGATCACATGCATACATGAGCGCAAGCTTCTATAGCTAGCTTTTTGGAATATAAGATCACAGCTTCCAAATTAAAGCTCATTTACTTAGTCTGACTAATCTTAAGTAATGGTTAAGCTATCATCATCAATGAAACTTACTTTCCTAATTTTTGGTATTTAATATTATCAAAGTAGTACCAGTTCTTTCTAAGATGCTATGTAGGCATCTCGCTCCCCTTTCTCAGCAATTGTCCTACAAGAACAAAAATATCCAATTTCAATTGAACAGCCAGGTAATTTGTCCCTCTAATATTATGTTATGGTGATGGTAATGTTAGTTTCTTTGGTCAAGAAATGTGTGGATGGTTTCAAAAGTCAGTGTTTCCAAATTGGTCTTGAACCTGGAGTATCTGGGTCATCTTGTTTCCCTGGAACAGTCCCAGCTTCCGTACTAGAAGTCCAATATCCTGAGAAGACCCTTGGTCCTGGGTAGATTGGGGTAGGTGGTCCTCCTGCCACCCACACTTCCACTTTCTCATCTACACAGTGCTGCGGCCGCACTGCCCTACCCTAGTTAAAAGAGCACTCAAATTCTTTTCTTTCCCCAGGCCTTTCTGACACACTCTTCCCTCTGCCTAGAACACACACTTGTGTCTCCATTAGCTGCTTTCTTATGGTCTCTTTTTAAATGTCACATCGCACTTTCCTGACCATCCTATACAAAGGAGGGCTGGTCACATGCGCCAGGATTGTGTGATGGACCTTTCCTTCACAGCACTTCATGGCATTTCTTGTAATTACCTTATTTCCTGTTGCCTGGTTTATTTTCTGTCTTCTCTCACAAGAATGAAAGCTCCACAAGCTTAGGGATCATACCTGTTTTATTCATGACTGAGTAGCCTGTGTCAAGTAATATACCTGCCACATGCTTGGCAAGTCACCTAAACTTAATAAATATCTGGAGATTGAATGAATAAATTCCAGATCCTTAGAAATATTTGTTAGGTGAATGAAATACTGACTCTACACAGACTTTAACCCAAGTTATCCACAGTTCTCTACTTCATATTTCCCACCTCTCACTACAAACTATTTTCATGAAGGAAGTGTGCTATCTGCAGCGTCCTTATGCACAGAGCATGGTGTGTGGTGTGTGTAGGTGTGCTCAGAATGTTTGTATACAATGTGTGTGTACGGTTGGTGTGTGTGTGTGTGATGTGTACATGTGATGACAGTACTAGGTGTGTGTGGGTGCATGGTGACGTGTGTGTGCTTATGCGAGCAGTGTGTGTGTGTTGAGTGGTGCCATGTATGTGTATGTAGTGGAAAGTGCATATGATTTGGGTCAAAGTGTTAATATCTTTGCTAATAGGTTCAAATTTGATAACTTTTTTCAAAGTTATTGAGTTATTTTATCATGGTGGAAGTATATGATGAAGGAAAAGCTGCCCTTTGTAGCTTGGTAGCTATTCAGTATTTAGAACTAGAGAGAGAGACAACTTCGGAACAACATTACCTTTTACAATAACTGAGAAAGGATTCTCCTTATACTAGGTAATTTGAAGGAAAGAAAAAAATCACCATTCTGTTGGCTACTACTCTCAGCCGAATCTATGTCCTGTGTGTTTATGTATATGTGTGTGTATTGAGCAAATACTATGTACCAGGCACAATGGAAGCACAATGGTCAACGAAACCTAGTTTATCCTCACAGGGGATACAGTTAACTGAGGAAGATGTTTACAATTAGAAACTGGGGCAAGTGTTTGAGGGGAAAAAACAAACAAACCAACCAACAGGTGGTGGAAGGAGGGACCTAATTGAGGTAAGGAAGCCAGAAGCTGCATCGGGCATATCGTCTGTGAAACTGACACATGAAGCTGAAGCATGACATGCTACCACAACCAGATCTCCCAGTGGGTGTGGAGAAGCTGGGAACAAGCACTGTGCCCACTGTTAGGCAGAGGCACCATCGTAGGCAAGGTTGGGATGGATGGCACTTCTGAAGAGGATGGTTGGATGCACAGTAATGACCCAAGAGGAGCCTGCTGGGTGTGAAGGGGGCCAGATCACACAAGGCCTTGTGTTCCAGTTTAGGATTAAAAAAATACAAACAGACCAACAAAAATTCAAGAACAAGAGGAAACATTTGAAGGCTTTCAGAGAAGGGGGTTAAGTGACTGAATTCCAGTTGTAAAGGGATTACCTTGGCTTACTAAGATATCACTGCAGGTGAGATGTGTTGGCTGCTGGGAATGATGTCCAGGAGGTAACATCTGCTCCCGTGTGTGAGGGAGAGGACTGGTCAAATCCACCCTGCTTTTCCAGCTGGTACTTCTGGGTAGTTCTTGGGACCATTCACTGCTATGCCTAAAACTCCATCTAAGAGGGGCACCTGGGTGGCAGTGGGTTAAGCATCTGCCTTTGGCTCAGGTGTCCTGGGATAGAGCCCTACATCTGTCTCCCTGCTCTATGGGGAGCTGCTTCTCCCTATGCCACTCCCCCTTCTTGTGCTCTCTCTCTCTGTCAAATAAGTGAGTAAAATCTTAAAAAAAAAAAAAAAGCCATCTAAGAAATGAAGACTGTGATGAGGAACTTTTTTTTCCCCCACTCAGATGAATTTTTTAACATGTCGATGATTTGATTAGAAAATAATTTCACTTTGTACACATCTCTGTAATTTACCTTTGGGCATTCAAATATTCTGGAAAAATGGTACTTTATAATGAGAATGAATAAATGTTTTATCTCAAAAATTTAGTTTTCAACAAATGTGCCCTATTTGACAAAGGTAAGTAAAATCTTCATTTTTAAAGTGTATTCAGCAGCACTTATGAGTGTGTGTGTGTATGTGTGTGTGTGTGTGTGTTTGTGTATAATGCTTCTGAAAATAATCATATTGTGATGTTATCTTTTAAGGTTCTTAATCCATCCATCACAGTGAATGGTATAACCTTACCTTCTCCTGTTTCTATAACAAGAGGCTCATTTCATACCCCAGTGAACATCCTCACCCACCATCAGACACTGGTCAAGAAATACTAGGCCTCAGTTCATGTAGCTAGTCAATGTCAGAACCTGGTCTAAGGTCAGGGATGAAGATGGTTTTACCTCCATAGAACACTCACATGCTAGTGAAAGGACATCAGCTTGCCGTGGTAAACATCTTGTTTATTTCATGTATCTGTGGCTTGGGAAAGGTTACTTAAGATTGTAGCCACAGTTTTTCAGGACCTTTGCATGAAGCTATTTTAGTCACCAGTTCTATACCT
Source organism: Taxidea taxus jeffersonii (assembly GCA_003697995.1). Taxonomy (NCBI): domain Eukaryota; kingdom Metazoa; phylum Chordata; class Mammalia; order Carnivora; family Mustelidae; genus Taxidea; species Taxidea taxus. Next base: position 13,391 of record ML105050.1, on the reverse strand, counting down.
TTCAACTTCTGAACGCTTCATTTCTATCTTTTTTTTTTTTTTAAGATTTTACCTATTTATTTGACAGAGATCACAAGTAGGCAGAGAGGCAGGCAGAGAGAGAGGAGGAAGCAGGCTCCCCGCCGAGCAGAGAGCCCGATGTGGGGCTCGATCCCAGGACCCTGAGATCATGACCTGAGTGGAAGGCAGTGGCTTGACCCACTGAGCCACCCAGGCGCCCCTGAACGCTTCATTTCTACTTCTGGTTTAACTCCTTAAGTGTCATGAAATAGAAGAAATAGTAAATTCACTACATTTGGAGAAAGTTTAGTGTTGAGGAAATATGATTTAATCTGTATTCTCTTCAGGGCCATGATCCCACCCTTTTTAAAAAACTTCACTGCTCTTTTTAACTCACTGTCGTTCCCTATGTATTATAAGTGGACAAACCACAGCAAAATGTTCCACTATGGTAGGCACTTCAGCTCAATGGAATGGAAGTCTACACTTTATTTGGGAAAAAAATAAAGATAAGCCAATGCTGTTGAGTAGTAATCAAGGTCTAATGGTAAAATACAAAGGTATTTTAATGTACTATTTTGGTGAGACCCTGAGTTTGTGTTTAGAAACTGTTAGCTCTGGAGAGGCTGATATCATCAGCGAGGTAATTGTAGTTAAAATCCATACAGAAACTTGACTTCCATTTTTCTCTTTTCATCGAATTTGTTGGTTTACTTCTGAAGCATAAGCCTTTGGACAAGTGTCTTATCTTCGTTTTTTCATTAGTAAAGTGAGGAGGCTGCTACTGGCACTTGGGATTCTTACCGGCTTTGAAACATGAATCTGTGATTCTATAATCCTAGACTATTACTCTACCAGACTGTAAACTCTTTTCCACATGCCAGGGACTAACCTTACTCACCAGATGAATTCATTAAAAATTTGAATAAAAAGGAAGAAGCATCATTTCTGAGTGGCTTTTTACTGAAAGATTGTCCCCTTTGGTAAGTTAACTTGGAACCCAATTTGATTTCTTCTTGGATTTCATGGAATTTCCTTCATAGAGGAAATATGTTGGTCACAGTCTCTGATTCCATCTGTGCATCCTGAGCCTCTTTCCCTATGTGATCTGATTAGAAATATGCCAGCTGGTTTGCCAGAAACACCGTGTCTTCGGTTCTCTGTCCAGTCTCCCATTCCTTCTCATACTAATTTGCTTTCTGTGGTACTGCAGAGTTATGCTTCATTTTGGGTATTTGCGAACTGCACACTTAAGTCCATATATATATCAAATATGTGGGTGGATTGCTAAATGTAAAATGAAGAATTTCCCTAAACTTTTTAATTTTCTCATTTGTGGTTTCTAATTATTGCACTGTTTGGAGGGTGGTCTTAAATCTTGGTACAAGTATTAACAAAAAAAGTTAAGACATGAACCTTCTCCATTTGGCCAGTAGATGGGAGTATTTTGCAGGGAATTAGCAAACTGAAGGGTTTTGTTTGGGGTTGGTTGGTTGGTTTGTTTTCAAAAAGATGGAGGACCCTTCTGGAAGAGAAGTAAAAAGGAGAAAACAAAAACAGGAAGTTAAGAACGAAGAGAGGGACACTCAATCATATAAAATACAGGGCTTGTAAACAATCTCACCTGAAACTCATTTCTGTTCAAGCTCTGGTTATCCTCTGATTCTGCCCCCTTTTGAATGAATTGAAGGATGAATTAAACTATTGATAACTCTGGAGGTTTTTTTTTTGTTGTTGTTGTTTTAGTATAATCTCTGTGGATCCTTGAGAGTCCTAAAAAATCTTTTCATGAGAATGAATAATGCAATCAGTCTCTCGAGCAATCAGGCCAACTGAATATCAAGCTGGTGATTTCATCGGAATGCTTAATGCCCACCAGCAGAAGTGGTGTGAGAACAACACAAGCAGAGGCTCACTGTTGGCAGCTCCAACCAGAGACTCTGGCTAGGGTCTCAACACAATTATCACTATGTCATCCTTTTGCCCATCTTCTCTGTTGCTCCTGTTTGGAATTACTGGTCTACCATTGGAAAGATTAAGGCAAATTACCAAGCATTGTCTTAGCAGCTGGTTACTGTGTGACTACATTTCCAAAGTCACAATTTCAATGAACTGTGTGTTCGTTTGAGTTTCTGAGCAGTCGTATCCTACTTGAAGATTAGGTTGAAAAAAGAAGTTGTCACCAATGGCATAGTAGATGAAAGCCATCACTTCTGTATCAGCTTCCTTTGAATTGGCACTTTCACCCAGACTCTCCTTTCCAAACTCCTACTGTGTTCTTACAAGCTTTGGCAGGAGACCAAAGGATGGATTGCCTTCCTGCTCTGTCATTGGTTTGAGGATAGCCCAGCAATTTTTCAATTATTATCAGAAGATAAACTAGAACCCTATAGAGACAAAATAACTTTCCAAAACACAAAGGTATTTTAATGTACTTATTTGAAAGAAAATCCTAAAGAATGATAAAAGGGGAATACAGGAGGCTAATGAAGTTCTCTGAAACTAGTTAACATTTTCTGAGACACAGCTTTGCATATGCACTAGCTCTATTATTTCTTCCAGTGAAGGATAAATTTGCCCTCTTTATTGACATTTTCTTTCTTCATCAGTATTGTGATTTTAATTGCATTTGTCCAAAAACTGCCTCTGTAAGCAATGCCCTTGGTACAGTGTGAAAGTAACTGTTGCATTAATACATTTATTTTCTTTTTTCAAGATGTCCTTGAAGTAAGGGTCTTTTGGAATATAATACGCAAACACTATGTAGATAAGCACTGAGGCACAAGAATTACTGAGCATTAAATCTGTTTATCCCTAAGTCCTACTCATTTCTTTTATAAACGCGGGAACCGAGACCCAGGTGGAGGAATTAATTCTTTGGTTTGTGAAAAGAGGGCTAGCTCAACCCTTCCAAATGCATAGCATTTTGGAAAAAAATAAAGATAAGCCAATGCTGTTGAGTAGTAATCAAGGTCTAATGGTAAGCTTGTTTGGTAAAATCTTTGGGTCTCCTGAATATTTAAAAATATCTTTTAATATAACTTCTAACAAGCATTGAACTGATGGTGTGGAAAATAGAAGTGCTATAAAAGGGATAAGGATCAAATCCTTTCTGGCCAGGAGAGAGAGTGAAAGGAGAAAGTATAGCAATTTGGCTGCAAGAATTTACTTGCTAGTTGACAAAGTCAAACTCCATGGGATGCCCATCTCTGTGCAAGGAAGAGCTTCCCTTTCCTCATTTACACTTGTCTATAGTAGTGCCAGAGGCCAGGTCCTTGCATTCAAGTGTCATTGAAGTTACTCACTAACGGTTGCTCTTTGGAAATCTTGCCACTAGGGAGCAACATTGACTAACTTTTGCCCTGAAGGGTTTGTTTGTCTTGTGGGTTTTTTGGTTTTTGTATTTTTTTTGTTTGTTTTTGTTTTTATTTAAGGGAAAGGTAGGCTTCTTTGCCCTGGGATATAGCCAAATAACTCCCTCAAAAATTACACTTTTGCAGTTCCTGCTCACAGTAAGAGGAAGGATGGAGTCCTAGATGACAGCAAGATCAAGAAGAAGCTTGGCTCTCCTTTGTTTGCAAATACTTTGGCTCATCTTAATGTAGTTGGAAGGAGAGATGTATAGGTCTGTGCACATGAATCTCACTAATTTGTTGAAAGTTCTTCAGGATACTGAAAATTCCTCTCTGGATTTTCATATGTCAGAAAACTGTAACTTGTATTTGCGAAAGTTAATCCTTGCCCTGAAACAACATCCTTGGGTTAGTTGGCTTGATGAATGAATGAAAATAATTCATTTTATTGTTACTCCACTCAAAATATCTTCTTTAGCATGGGCTTTTCTTGTTGCAAAGTCCACCTTCCAAGAATGATCTCAATCAGGGAGTCAAGGTTCACCACAGAGATCAAGAAATTGTCAAGAGAATCTTAAAAATGTTTCCCACTTAAGGTGATGATGCAAAACAAAGCACAGAAAGGTAGGAGAAATTTAGTTTCCTCCAGAAAGGCAGTGGTGCTATAGAAAAGATGGTCCAGAATATTCTCTTCTTTGGCTGTCTGGGTTCTTTCAATCCCTTCTGCAGCTGGTAAAAAAATTCATGGGAGCCCTTTTGATTTCTAGACTCTCCTTCCTAACCCTGTCACTAACTGGTTGTTGGTCCCTCTTACCCTACTGTCCCTCTAACCCTGTCACTATCTGGTTGTTGGTCCCTCTTACCCTAATGTCCCTCTAACCCTGTCACTATCTGGTTGTTGGTCCCTCTTACCCTACTGTTCCATCTGCTTCTCCCTTTTGGAGTGAGGCCACAGAGGGTCCTGGAGGTCTGCAGAGCCTAGTACCTCAGCATGGCTGAACAATACCCAGATAATCACATCACTAACATTTCTTTTGGGGGTGGAGTTGGGGATGAGCCAGCTCTGCTTCCCTGTTTGCTGAGAGTTCCCAGTTTGACTAACACGGCTTTCTGCCTAACGGGCAATCTGTCCCTTGCGCTCTAATATAAATCACCTGCTCGCAAATAATACGTTATATGTTAATAAAAATAACTTTAAAAAAAGAAATCACCTGCTCCTAGAATAATTGTTAAATAAGTTGACAGCACACAATAGCTGGGCTTCTTAGCTGTAATACTGCCTGCCTGAATCAAGTACATGGAATAAAAACAACTGAAAACACACCACCACACACTGTTTAGAAACATTATTCACAGAGGAATCAAGGCCTCTGGCAATGGTGGCTCCTCTAGAGACTCAAGAGGTCCTCTGTGGCCAGGGGCAAGTGCTCTGGACCCTCAAGGGATGGCTTTGAGTCTTGGTTTTGTTACTTACCAAATATGGGGGAAAAAAAACCAAAAACAAAACAAAAAAACCCCACCAGTCTCCTGGGAGATAAAATATCTACCCTATCTCCCTCACAGATTGAATGAAGGTCAAGATTTCTATGGGGAAAGCAGTTTGTAAATTAAATTATTAAGCCCTCAGTGGGATAGTTCTTTGAACATGCAATAATAGCTCCATTTACTAAGCATAGGACTCCCTGTTAAACACTTTGTGTAGATTGTCTCACTACATCACAACTACAGAGATTAAAAATTTGAGGTTCAGAGAAATTGAGCAATTTGTCCATGTTCTCTGAGCTAACAAGTGGTGATTTCAATTCAAACCCCAGTCTGTAGTCCAGTAGACTCCAGAATTAGTGTTCTCCCTGATGGGGTTCAGGACATGCTGCCTCAAAATGCCAAATATCGTAAGTAATCTTTTAGAAGTGGCAGAAGCAAGAAGCTCACTCTGATCTCCCTTGCCCCTTGCCCTTATTCCAAGAAACAGATAATAAAACTCCTATGTGAAAGGTATCTTTCTGTATCTGGAGGAAAGAAGACCTTGTTACCACCAAAGACAGGGAATTCATGATTTATTTCACTATTTATTACCCCAGCCCAAACTCCTTTATCTTGTCAATTCTCTACAGATGTATTTTTTGTTGTCCAAAAGGTATAAAAGATTCCTGCTCTAGTCACTTCTTGGGGTCTTCATTCTCTTGTGAAGCCTCCCCTGTACATGTAAAAATTCATTTCTTATTGGGTATGCTTTTCTCTTGTTCATCTTTTTTTGCCAGTTTAATTATCTGGCCCAGCCAGAGACCCCATGAGTGTGGAGGAAAGTTTTTTTTGTTTTTGTTTTTTTTTTTTTTCCCTTTACTTCACCGTTAAGCAACACTACTCTACAGGCTGGCTTGTTGCAAGCTGCCCCCTGTATCCTGGGCAGTGAAATCTGCAGTATCTGAGGCTCTTCCCTGCAGAGAGGTTAAACGTCTTTCCTCCTTCAGGGCCACAAGGTTCATTACAAAGGGGGCACTCAATGCTAATGGAGCATCTTTAATGACCTTCTATAACTATCCCTATTGCTTCCACCACTCTAATTTGGAAATCACATTGTGATGTAAGGGAAGAACTTCAGGCTAAGGAGGAAAGAACAGAGCTGGAGATGGAGAGAAGGGAAGGCAGAACACATGGGATGAGGCCAGTCACCATGTCTCATTAGCAACGTTTTGCAGCCTGCACAGAGGAGAGCTCTCCTAAGAAGTCAGATTAAGAGGTTGTGGTAGGGGCGCCTGGGTGGCTCAGTGGGTTAAGCTTCTGCCTTCAGCTCGGGTCATGATCTCAGGGTCCTGGGATCGAGTCCCACAGTGGGCTCTCCGCTCAGCAGGGAGCCTGCTTCCTCCTCTCTCTCTCTCTCTCTGCCTGCCTCTCTGCCTACTTATGATCTTTCTCTGTCAAATAAATAAAATATTAAAAAAAAAAGAGGTTGTGGTATTTTGAAGAGATGCCTCTGCCCGCTAGGAGATGGGAAAGAGTGGAGTGTGGGAGGTGGGTCCAGGTTATCTGGAAGGTCTCAACTCTGGATAGTGTGAGCAGAACAGGGAAATAGACCCATAGCTCCAAGATGCAGCAGGAAGATCTAACCTATAACACATCATTTGCCATCCAGGGCTTGGTGTGTATAGCTAGAATCAGATTGACCTCTCTACACATACATATCTTTTTAAGACACAAGTTCCTTGGTTAGGGTAGGGTTGACAGTAAGGATTATCTTCTTGCATATTGATTTTATTTTGATAAATCAAAAAAAATCTGTCAGCTAAAATTGCAGATCTTCTTCTCCTTCCTCCATAGCATCTGGCAAAATCTGTCTGTTATTTTAAAAGATGAGTTTAGTGGAGCAGATAGTTGTTCAGAGATGGCTAACATACAAAAAACACTGAAAAACTATGAAGAGATTGGTGGGACCCTGGAATAGAAAATGATCAAAGTCTTCATCAGAGAATAAGGCTGTGTGGTAATGAATAATGCTAGTAGAAACAGAGAAAAGTGGGTGGGTGTGTGTTTAGGAGATAAAATTGTGAGGATGTGGTTGTAACTGCACAGGGGAATGGCAGTAAAACATACTAGTATTTATCATGTAAATCTAGTTGAAATTTATTTACTAGACTGGAAGAGTTAAAAGTTGCTGAGTTTTATGATGATCATTGACAAAATCCTTTAAAATATTTCTTTAACCTAACCAAATTTATACCAGAAATATATTCAAAGGTAAGCCCAAGTCCAAGTAATTAACTTGTTCAAAACTCCAAATACATAAATAGACATGGACAGATCCCATCTCTTTGTCACCAGTTAGGAGTCTGGGTTTCTGGCTCATTGGACCACAAGTTAGATCTTTACACAGTCTTCAACATGACAAAGCCAGACTATGCTTTGACATACCAGTCTAATAGTTCTGAGGTGAACTGGTATTTGCTGGGGAACACAGGAAGAGCATGACTATTAGAGTGTTCATCTACTCTTTATTTCATGCACGGGTTGGTGAGATTTGATGCCTCCACTATACATTAGTAATGCAATTTCCCCCTTTCATTCATGATGTTAAATGGCATATTTCTCATTCTGTCTTCATTGGTGAAAAGACCTGATAGATCATGATGTAGTTTAATCTCTTAGAATAGAACAAAGCATTCACTTTGGGATAATGTAGGGAATCACAGTGTGTAGGACACACCTAGAGGTGTCCCAAGAACATGGATTTTAGTCTTTCCTTTCTTGTCCCATTAACAGTTTGAGCCAGCTTTATTTGCAGAGCTATGTCACACAGCCAAATGTGTAAGTAAGTCAGAGCAACTATTTTATGCTAGGGATGAGGTTAGAAACAGAAAAAATATCTATTTACACTAATTGGAAGGGGGATAAGCTAGGCAGAGTATAATAAAAGTAGACTATAAAGTGTCTTACTGGGAATCAAAAACCATAAGAAAATAAAATAATAGAATAGATTCTTGGCATTCAAGGATAACATTTTACATTTCAATTATTTAGGAACATGTAGTGGTAATTAGTAACTTAACAGGGCTCATGAATTTGAACTTAATGTTCTAGAATGAGCTAAGATGGCAAGTGGGTAGAATTAGTTGGCTTCTAGGTGTCTGAATCCTGACTTGACCATGTTCTCTACTTAGCACTGTCTACTCACTACTGCTCGTGATTGAATTTAAAAAACAAAACTAAACTAAAACCCCACATTTATATATTTTGGGAAAATGACCTTGAAAGAAAGTCAACAACTAGCTTTGAGATGAAAGTAGGGAGGCTCCAAAGATTATGTTTCTCAGACAGAAAGTAATATTAATGGTGAGTTCAACTCAGAACTATGATGTACTCTATCGAGAAACCAGAGTAAGCAATCTGTGAAACTACTTCAGCAATTACTTCCACCAGAATTTATTTTAATAGCTATATAAAAGACTTTAGTACTAAATTTATGGAATTGTTAATTGTCTGAGGGGGTCACTTAAAATTTTAAAATTTTAAGTTATACTTTATGGCATTTTATGGAGGAAATGATATGTAATAGTGGTATTTTCAAACTTGTGAATTTGAGAAGACTTAGAGGCATTTCCCTCAGGAATGCATATTTCCCAAAGTGTTAATGATATGGCACCAATAAGAAAAATGGAGTAATTTAGAGAAGAGATGATGCAAAGTAGTAAAAAAAGGATTCACTTTTTCCAGGCAGATATGGATTTGGTGTTCAAGGCAGTTTGACTTCAAGTCATAACTGGCTGATAAGCAAAATGTGAATGAGAGAGAGAGAGAGAGAGAGATGTGATGATACAGGTGAGAATTTGGAAGCCCCTCAAGACATGTGCCACAGGTCTGGAACTCCACATGAGTAAATTCCATGAACTAGAATGAGGAGTGGAGAATACCAGTTCTGGTCTGCTCCAAACTACCCCTGTGACTTTGGGGGATAGTCATTTGTCTTCTCCCATCCTTCATTTCTTTTTTTTTTTTTTTTTTTACTTTATTTAAGCTTTATTTAA
>ML105049.1:12733-39834 GCA_003697995.1 Taxidea taxus jeffersonii | reverse complement strand
TCTCTCTCTCTGCCTGCTTCTCTGCCTACTTGTGATTTCTGTCTATCAAGTAAATAAAAAAAAAAAGAAGCACTCATCTAAGGGACGCAAAAGATTATAATTGTTAGGTTACAAAGGAGATGGGAGAGTGGAATGTAATCTACTCTCAGGGAATAAATGAGTGGTATTGTTACTCTATTAAATTTTTCTGGAGCTTAAAGCCCATACTATTTATCTTGCACTGTTCTAAGTGCTTCAATGTATTAACTTATTTAACTGGCTACAATGGAGAAACATATTCAGAAAGCATACAGAAAAATGTACATGAAAATTCACATAAATACTGTAAATTTACATTCTTTAAAGTTGTTGCTCATAATTAAAACACTGAGTAAGACATATAATGTATTGTGATACAAGTGACAATAATTAAGGGAAAGAAAGGTGATTATTAAATAAAAGATGGCAAGAAAGAAATGTATTTTTTTTAAGATTTTATTTATTTATTTGACAGACAGAGATCACAAGTAGTCAGAGAGGCAGGCAGAGAGAGAGAGAGGAGGAAGCAGGCCCCGTGCAGAGCAGAGAGCCCAACGCGGGGCTCTATCCCAGGACCCTGGGATCATGACTTGAGCCGAAGGCAGAGACTTTAACCCACTGAGCCACCCAGGCATCCCAAGAAATGTATTCCTTAATAGCAGAATAAAAAGGCAAATGATATTCTTACAGAAGAGATTTCAAAATAACCAACCATTTCCTAGATTGTTCAGAAGGTGACATTGAAAGTTCTACAAAGTAGCACAAATGTGCCACTGGGTGAAAAACATAGGGATGACGTGCAATTATTTCTTTCTCATTTCCCCCAGGTCATTATCAAATTGGAGCAAAAAGCACTGCAAAATAGAAATTAAAAAGTTTAAATTTCCTTCTATAGTTTTATTCTAAAGGCAAGTATAAAGCACATATCCTTTGGAAAAGAGAACCAGGTAATATAAAAATTCCAGAGGAGGGCAGCAAAGATAAAAAGACAGTAGAATTAACTCAGGTAGAGAGAACAGACCCTTATTTTACAAATTCCATAATTTTCTTAAAGAATAAGCATCCCTGTGATGGCTCATGCATTAGCTTTCAATTATTAATTGGTTCACTAAAATAAAGAGAAATGAAAGCACACATAAGTAATCTGGCTCTATCTTTGGTCTGTGTCTTTTACCCTTTGGAAGGTCTATAGTTGTTTGTATTCTAAATATTATTTCAATATAGTTACCCCAGCTGAAAATTATACTATTTCAGTTACCCTTTATTCACTAGATATTTATTACATTGTGTAGGGTGGTAGAGATATGATACATAATTTCACTAAAAAATAATGCCTGACTTCATAAAGTTCATATCAGGTTAGTGAATTATTTACTTTATCTACAAATTGAAATGGATCATTATACTCATGACAGCACTGTCATTGTTCTCTTGTCCCATGATATAAGAATGGAATGAAGCGATGGCTGGCAAACTAGAACTTGGGTTTAACTCTGAGTATACCCATGGGAAAGCATGGCATTTGGGACCCTTTTTTAATGGTAAGAACATAAAAAGTTTAAGAACAGTGTTTTATTGGGGCTTCTGGGTGATTCAGTCAGTTAAGTGTCTGACTCTTGATTTCATCTCAGGTTGTGACCTCAGGGTCCTGAGATAGAGCCCCACATTGGGCTCTGTGCTCAGCATGTAGTCTGCTTGAGGTTCTCTCTCCCTCTCCCTCTGGCCCTCCTGCTTGTGCATACACACACTCTAAAATAAATAAATCTTTTTTTTTTTAAGAACAGTGTTTTATTAAAGATTTAACTTTGGTTTTAATTTGCATCACTGTCCTTAGACAACAGCTTGGTTATGGTAAATAACAGACTAAATAAAAAATTTTGGTAAGACAGGTTGAATTTTAACTTGGTTCCCAATGCTTATCAAAAGCTTGACACTTAAGGCATGACAAAGCTTCTTTTGAGCTTTAGGTTTAGGACCTTATAACAAATTAAAAGGCTATTTGGCTCCTACTGAAAATTTTAGCCTAGAGCATGCATTCTTCCCACTATGAATGAATGTTGTTCAGGCAATGATATCTGTATATTGCTATCATGCCATAGAAAACTACGGAAGAAAGCTATAAAATACTAGATGGTCATAGAGCCTGGAATACACATGAATATAGCATTATTCAACTCATTAAGTATTGTAATAGCCATAAAACTACATGTGTGAATATATCATTATATATATTCACCTGAATTTTCAGACTTTATAGCCACTCTGTATGATTGCTAAGATTTAATCATTCTCTGTTTATTTGAAAAATAAATAGATATGATTTTAGCTATGATTTTGTAGTCATACCCATCTCCCTTGCTTCCGTACCCCTCTTCCAAGTCCCTGACTTCTGGCTCTTTAATCTGTTCTCTATTTGTAAGACTCTGTCATTTCAAGAATACTATATTAATAGAATCATACAGTATGTGACTTTTGGAAATGGCCTTTTTTTCTTTACTTAGCATAATTCCCTGGAGATTAATTCAAATTACTACAGCTACCAGTACTGTGCAGAAGCTTTTTATCTTGATGAAGTCCCATTAGTTCATTTCTGTTTTTATTTCCCTTGCCTCTAGAGATGTGCCTAGTAAGAAGTTGCTACAGCTGAGGTCTAAGAGTTTTCTCCTCTAGGATTTTGACAGTTTCCTGTCTTATATTAAGTATTTCATCAGTTTTGAGTTTATTTTTGTGAATGGTGTAAGAAAGTGGTCCAGTTTCATTCTTCTGCATGTTACTGCCTGGTTTTCCCAACACCATTTGTTAAAGAGACTGTCTTTTTTCCATTGGACATTCTTTTCTTCTTTGTTGAGGATTAATTGACCATAGAGTTGTGGGTCCATCTATTCTGTTCCATTGATCTATGTGTATTTATTTTTTGGTACCAGTACCATACTATCTTGGTGATTACAGCTTTGTAATAGAGCCTGAAGTCTGGGACTGTGATGTCACCCACTTTGTTTTTCTGTTTCAACATCATTTCAGGTAATTGTGACCTTTTCTGGTTCCATAAAATTTAGGATTATTTGTTCTAGTTCTGTGAAAAATGTTGGTTATTTTTATTGGGATTCATTGAATGTGTAGATTGCTTTGGGTAGTATATACATTCTAACAATATTTGTTCTCCCAGTTCATCAGCATGGAATGTTTTTCCATTTCTTTGTGTCATCTTCTATTGCATAAGCATTCTATAGCTCTCTACATACATATCTTTTACTTCCTTGGTTAAGTTTATTCCTAGATATCTAATGTTTTTTGGCGCAATTATAAATGATTTCTCTTTCTGCTGCTTTCTGCTGCTGTTTCCAATTATTTCACAATCTGAAAATAACAGATTTCTGTATGTTGATTTTATATCCTGTGACTTTGTTGAAATCATGTATCAGTTCTAGCAATTTTTTGGTGGAGTCTTTCAGGTTTCCTACATAGAGTATCACGTTGTCTGCAAAGAGTGAAAGTTTGACTTCTTCCCTGTTGATTTGGATGCGTTTTATTATTTATTTATTTTTGTTGTCTAATTGCTATAACTAGGACTTCTAGTACTATGTTGAATGGTAGTGGTGAGGATGGACATCCTTGTCGTTTTCCTGACCTTAGAGGAAACGCTCTGTTTTTCCCCATTCAGAATAATATTGGCTGTGAGTCTTTGGTATGGGCCTTTTTGGTGTTGAGGTATATTTCTTCTATCCATGCTTTCTTGAGGGCTTTTATGAATAAAGGATGCTGTATTTTGTCAAAATCTCTCTCTCTCTCTTTTGGACCTATTGAGAGTATCATATAGTTCTCATCTTTTCTTTTATTAATTTGGCATATCACATTGATTTGCAGACAGTGAACCAACACTGCAGACCAGGAATAAATCCCACTTGATTGTGGTGGATAATGCTTTTAATGTACTATTGAATTCAATTTGCTGGTATTTTGTTGGGGATTTTTGCATCCATGTTCATCAGGGATATTGGTCTATAATCTTCCTTTCTGGTGGGGTCTTTGTCTGGTTTTGGGATCAGGGTGGCCTCATAGATTAACTTTGGAAGTTTTCCTCCCATTTCTATTTTTTGGAACACTTTCAGAAAGATAGTTATTAACTCTTCTTTAAGTATTTGATAGAATTCCCTTGGGAAGCCATCGGGCCCTGAACTCTTATTTAGTGAGAGAGATTTTTGATTACTGATTCAGTTTCTTTGCTGGTTATGGATCTGTTCAAATTTTCTATTTCTTCAGCTCTGGTGGTGTATATGTTTTAGGAATTCCTATTTCTTCCAGATTGCACAATTTGTTGGCATACAGCTGCTCATAATATTCTCTTACAATTATTTGTATTTCTGTGGTGTTGGTTGTGACCTCTCCGCTTTCACTTGTGATTACATTTGTTTGGGTCTTTTCTCTTTTCCTTTTGATAAATCTGGCTAGGGGGTTATCAGTTTTGTTAATTCTTTCAAAGAACCAGCTCCTAGATTTGTTGATCTGTTTGACTTTTTTTTTTAAATTTCTATAACATTTGTTTCTGCTCTATATTAGTTCCTTTCTACTGGTTTTAGGCTTTACATGATGTTCTCTTTTCAGCTCTTTGAGGTGTAAAATTAGTTTGTGTATTTGAGACTTTTCTTGCTTCTTGTGGAAGGTCTGTATCTCTGTACACTTCCCTCTTATGACTACTTTTGCTGCATCCCAAAGGTTCTGGAAAGGTAGCGTTTTCATTCTCACTTGCTTCCATGTATTTTTAAATTTCTTCTTTAGTTTCCTGGTTAACCTACTCATTCTAAAGTAGGATGTCCTTCAATCTCCATGTAAAGTTCCATAGTATTGTGTTCTGAAAATATGGTTGGTATGATCTCAGTCTTTTTGTACTGGTTGAGGCCTGATTTGTGACCCAGTATGTAATCTATTCTGAAAAATGTTCCACGTGCACTCAAAAAGAATGTGTATTCTGTTGCTTTAGAATAAAATGCTCTGAATATATCTGTTAAGTTCATCTGGTCCAGTGTGTCATTTAAAGCCATTGTTTAATTTTTGATCTTCTGCTTAGATGATCTGTTAGTTGCTGTAAGTGGGGTGTTAAAGGCCCCTGTAATTATTGTATTATTATCAATGAGTTTTTAAAAGTTCGTTGTTAATTGATTTATATATTTGGCTACTCCTAATGAGGGTGTAAATATTTACAATTGTTAGATCTTCTTGTTGGATAAACCCCTTTATTATTATATAGTGTCCTTCTTTATCTCTTGTTAGGGTCTTTGGTTTAAAATCTAGTTTATCTGATATAAGTTTGGTTACTCCAGCTTTCTTTTGCAGTCCATTAGCATAATAAATTGTTATCCATCTCCTCACTTTCAGTCTGGAGGTGTTTTTGAGTCTAAAATGAGTCTCTTGTAAACAGAATGATAGCCTTGCTGGATAAAGTAGTCTTGGCTGCATATTTTTCCTAGTTAGCACATGGAATATATCATGTCATTCTCTTCTGTAAAATTTCTGTGGACAGATCTGCTATTAACCTCTGTGTCTAGCCTTGTACATTAAGGACATTTGTCCCTAGCTTCTTTCAGATTTCTCTTTTTTACCTTTGTATTTTGCAAGTTTCAGTATGATATATCTTACTGTTTTTGGCATTGATCTGTTTTTGTGGATTTTGAAGGGAGTTCTCTGTGCCTCTTGGACTTGAATGCCTGTCTCCTTCCCCAGATTAGGGAAGTTCTCAGCTACAATTTGTTCAAACAAACCTTCTGCCCCATTTTCCCACTCCTCTTCCTCTGGGATTCCTATGATATGGCTATTATTGCACTTTTATAGAATTGTTTAGTTCCCTAAGTCTATCTTCATGATCAAATAGTTTTCTTTCCATCTTCTTTTTGGCTTCATTATGTTCCATAACTTTATTTTCTATATCACCTGTTCATTTCTCTGATTCTTCCATCCTTGTTGGGATTACATCCAGTTGGCTTGCATCTCAGTTATAGCTTTTGTCAATTTTAGCCTGACCTAATTTTTAGGTCTTTTATCTCTGCAGCAAGGGTTTCTCTGGTCTGTTCTATGCATCTTTCAAGCCCAACTAGTATTCTTTTAATTTTTGTTCTAATTTTATTCAGCAATATTACTTGCATATGTTTTGAGAAAATCCCTGGCTCTGATTTCTTCTTGATCTTTTTTTGGGGGAGAATCCCTCCATCTTGTCTTTTTGTATGTTTCCTATTCCTGAGAATACTACTGTATCAAGAAGGGTGGTAATGTATTTTCCAGGGCCTGGCACTTCAAGAAATATTTCTGGTGTATACTGTGCACTCTGCTGTTGTGTTTTGGCTGCTCTTTCTCATAGGTCAGTCTTCTGTAGAGTTCCTCCTTGCTTGCAGTGGGGAATATTTGGACCTTTAACTAGGTGTGCTTTGATTTTTATTTAAAATAAGCTTGGGAAAAAAAAAAAAAAGGAAAAAAAATCCTGATCCCAAAACAGTAACAACAACAACTACAACAACAACAAATAAATAAATAAATAAAAAGAGGAAAAAGAAAAGGAAAGGAAAGGAAAGGAAAGGAAAGGAAAAGGAATGAAAAAAAACAAACGGGCAATCAAAAAACTGTAAGTTGATTCCAAAGGGGGGCCAAATTAAAAAAAAAAAGAACAAAGAAAGTTGATCCAAAAAACCAGAAAAAAATATGAAACAAAAACAAGAACTATAAGCCTGATTCCAAAGAAAAAGAAAAGACAAAAAAAAAAAAAAAAAAAAAAAGAAAGAAAAAAAGAAAAAGAAAGGAAGAAAGCCGTGTCCTATTTCCACGAAAACTGAAGCTTACACTTTGGAGCTCCCTATGATCAGCACACTTGGTGTATGCAGGATGCCTGCCTGTGCCTGTCTTCTGGGGGAGAGGCCCAAGATGCTGCTCACTGTCAAACCTGTCCAGGTAACTATACAGTCGCAGGGTGCAGGGCGGCACGGTTTGTTGTCAGCAGCTCCAGCGTCCACTGGGGGCGCTGTGTTGCGCACCGAATGTTGGTGCTGGTGGGTGGGAGGAGGAAGATGGCGTCACTCTGTTGTCTTGCCTGGGGAGAGGAACTCATTGCTGAGCCTGTTCAGAAAGCACTCATAGAAAAATGAACGATTTCTCCCCCTTGTGTGCCAGATCTTTGTCAGATCCCTGACCTTACCCTGTCTGTGTCCAGGGCTTTGGTGAGCTCTGTGCCACAGTTCTCTCACATTTTATCTCTGGCACACAGCTGGGATTCAAAACTCCAAATCTGAAAGGACCCAGGAGGGCGTGGATCCACTCCCTTTCTACAGAGTGGAGTCCTGCTGCGGTGTGTCTGGTGCTGTTTTGTTCCAGAAACACAGTCACAAGCCTGTGCATGTGCCTGGAGTCTCTGGTGAAACAGTGAAAAGCAGGGACCAGGTTATCAGCCCTCTGCAAGTGCTTCCGTGCCTGTCCCCTGCTCTGGGAATGCCTGCTGGATGGTGCCTGCAGGGTCTTTTGTCCTTGGAGAACCAAATACCTCTTCTCAATGTACTCCAGGAAGGGGAACATTCTCTCCCAGTACTACCCGGCCATCTTTCACCAGGCTGTCCGGTTCTACCCAGGAGCACATGCATGGCTTGACTCTGGCAAATGTCGTGAACCTCTAAAACCTCAGAATTTGAGCTCCATGTGTTGCTTGCAAAAACCTGCGACACTCAGTTCCCTTTGACTCCATAGTCAGTGGTCCCAGGGAGGTGTTTCTTCTTGAGCAAACCTTATAACACCAGTCTCTCCTCCTCTCTCTTTCCCCCTACAGAAAGGGCTCCCTGCCCCCCACAGCACTATGGCTTTTCTCTCCACCAGTTCATGTGCACACACTTCACACCTGCCACACTCTCTCCCTCCAACTATGTAGATCCTTCTTCCAGTCCCCAGATCGGTTTCCTATGTGTTCTAAATGATCCGACATTAAGCCAGCTGTATTGACAAGGAGGCAAGCCCCTTGCAAGTGTCCCTGTTACTCCTTCATCTTAACTCTGAGTATACCACTATTTTTTTTTTGACCATTCACTCATTGAAGGACATCTGGGCTGTTTCCAGTTTGGGTCTATTATATATAATGCTGCTAAGAACATTCAGGTACAGACTTCTGTGCAAACCTAAATGTTCATTTCTCTGGGATAAATGTCCAGACGTACAATTCTTAGGTCATACGTTTTGTTTTATATAAAAAAATAAGTTTCCGAAGTGATTGTATCATTTTGCTTCCAATAAGCAAAAGTGATCCACTTTACCTGTCTCTTTCTCTGCATGTGGTATCATCACAATTTTTTATTTTAGTCTTTTCTGATGGGTGTGGAGGGATAGCTCACTATGGTTTAAATTTGCATTTCTGTAGTCACTAATGATGCTGAGCAACTCTTCATATGCTTATTTGCCCCAGATAGATCTTTTTCAGTGAAATGTCTCTTCATGTTTTTTGTCAATTTTCTCATTGGGTTGCATGATTTTTTTTTTTTTTTTTTACTATTGAGTTTTCAGAGTTCCATACATATTCTTGTTCTGGGTATTTTAGTTCTTTATATATATATATGTACATATATATATGTACATATATATATTTTTAAAGTGAATTCTTTTTTTTTTTTTTAAGATTTTATTTATTTATTTGACAGAGAGAGATCACAAGTAGGCAGAGAGGCAGGCAGAGAGAGAGGAGGGGAGGAAGCAGGCTCCCTGCGGAGGAGAGAGCCCAATGTGGGGCTAGATCCCAGGACCCTGGGATCATGACCTGAGCCGAAGGTAGAGGCTTTAACCCACTGAGCCACCCAGGTGCCCCAGTTCTTTATATATTCTTTATACATTCTACTAATCTTTTGTCAGATATATAGTTTGCAAATTTTTCTTTCACTTTGCGGTTTGTCTTTTCATAGAGCAAAAGTTTTAATTTTGATGACAGTTAATTCATCAGTTTTTTAATGATTGTGATATTGGTGCCAAATCTAAGAATCATTTATGTAAACCTAGATCCTGAAAATTTTATTCTATTTTTTGTGAGTTTTGTAGTTTTATGTTTTATATTTAAGTCCATGACCTATTAGTTCATTTTTATATATGGTCATTTAAATAAAAAAAAAACTATGGATGTCTAATTGCACCAGACCACCTGTTGAGAGACTGCTGTCCCTCCACTGAATTGCTTTCATACTTTTTTCAAAAGTTAGTTGAACATATTTGTGAGGGCCCATTTCTGTATCCTCTTCCATGGATTTATGTATCTATTCGTCGGCCAATACTACACTGCATCTATTTAATTTTATTATCCAACCTTTACAGTTTTTTATATGTGGAAAATCTTAAAAGGCTATAATTGAAGCACTTTCTCTTCTCTTATATTTATTTCTTTTAAATATTGTTATCTGCCTGTTATCAGATTTATTTTACCATGAGTTATCTGTGTTTGTGTTCTGCTTTGTTGTGCTCTTAGTTACTTATTCCTTCTTGCATGCTTTATTGTTTTTCTTTGTCTACTCATGATTCTGCTCAATTTCAATGATCAAGTCAGGGTTTTAAATCACAGTAGATCTGAGCATGGCTGAAGGGAGGAGGCCAGCATTGTACTAGTCAGCAAACTGTTGGTTCTCTGACAACTTTGCTCCCAGGTCTTCCTTGTTGTGTGTGTTTGACTTTTCTTATATGCAGTGGTTGAGAGTACTTTAACCTCTGATCATGCCTTTCATACAGTTTCTCCAGGATAAGGGTAATTGGGTGGGTACACAACTGATAGATGTAAAGTCAAAATCTACTTTTTAAGGGGACTTTATAAAATAAGAAAAAAATATATATATTTAAGAAACCATATGCCCGTGTGTGTGTGTGAGGCAAGAGTTTAAACTCTTAGAGCCCCAAACATTAAATGTACTCCTCTACTTCCCACTTTGTCTCAAGCTCTTTCCATAAGGCTAAAATAACCTTTGCTCTTCTTTTCACACTTTGAAATCCTTTGTGTCCTTTTTGGCTAAGACCAAGAATTCCTCCTTCCACAATAGGTTACGGGAGAAAAAAAATTACAGAATTATAATTGATCCACCGGTCAATCTTTCTCTGCATTTCAGGGTCACTTGCCTGGTCCTTTCATCATAGGACTTAACTGAAAGATTTTAACTTTTTGGAGGAAGAGTCTTTGCATTCTCCATCTATGTATCGTCAATGTGTTTAATGGAATTTTCAATAAAAGTGTCTTGAACAAGTGAAGAGAGAAACACGCAAGACATCATCATAGTTCTTTAACCTGTGGTTTGGAGATGGATTTTTTTGAATGCCCATGCAGATGGCAGTTGCCCATTTTATCTGGTAATGTCAGAGGCAGTACAGTGAGAGCATATCTGCACCTTTAGGCAACGGGGGAAGAGGAACCTGAGATCACAAACTGGCACTGTCACTTACTGGCAATGGGATCCAGCAATACACTTCATCTGTTTGAGGCTTACTTTCCTCACATATAAAATGGGAATCGTGTATTCTACATGTCAGGGTTGTTGTGAATGTTAGAAATAAATATACCAAGCTCCTAGAAATGATAGTAATTATTATATTGAGGTTGACTATCTAAAGAATGATGTGTTCTGAATAGGAGAATGTTCCTGTTAACTAAGAATTGTGAGATTTCAAGAACCTAGAATACTCATCATTTTCAAAGAAGAAACTCTAGGGATACATTTGAATAAAGTAAATCCATTACTTTTTCAAAGAGGAATAAAAGCACACTCTTTTGGGGCTAAGCTGGTATCATCGGAACTATAGTTTGCAACCCGTGATTGGTTGGTGAAATTAATTTAGTGGGTTAATATTGGCATTAATATAATGTAACAGATGAGCATTTAATAGAAACTATTATAGTGCATTTCACTTACTAATGGTAGCAATTGCTTTATGGCTAGTGTAATTAAATTATATACATATTCAAATGTGTTTTTTGGTTAGATAAATAAAATGCATTCCATATTGGGCATCCTGGTTAATATGTTTGCAGAACACTTACCTTCAGGTATCAATAAAGAAGTTAGTACTTACTAGGTGCTTTCTCCCAGAAGTAGTCATTGGAGAAGAAAGGGTTAAGCAACATTGGCTGGTTGAGACATCATTGGGGGTTTCCAAGCCAAAAACACATTTTGCACAATTCCATATTTTTGATGATTCACTGGCCATTTATAAATTTTATGAATCACAGAGTCATTATTAGGATTATCATTTATTAGTACACAACAGTGTTCTGAGAAGATCCAGCTAATAATGTGTTTTAGTTAATAAAAGACTGAAGTTTCCTGTGTATGGATGTAAACCAGGTTAAAATAAAATGATTATTCTTTCCCCATAGTTTATAGAGGGTTGTTTCATGTCCCTGAATACAAAGGGAGGGGTTAGTTAAAATGAGGATTTTTTTTTTTTTTTTGCTTCAAAAAATTTGAAAATATCAGATAAAGAATAGAAGGCCTGTCTTTGGCCAGAGGTTCCTAATTAGAGCCATGTTCAAGAATAATACATATTTTTTCTTTTGAAATTTTTCTTGATTCAGTGAAAATTATTTTTTGGAAGAAATTATTTTTATATCAAATCATGCTGTGGAAGCAACTTTTTCCCCAAACAATCTTAGTGTGCAAAGAAAGCAACTCTATAATTTGGATACTTATAATCATCATGTTATGATGTTATACTGTGTATAGTAAATACTTTTCATAGGAATTAAATAAAATGCATCCTAACACTGTATTTGCAGACATCTGTTTTTGTTTGTATTTGATCAACTCAATTAGAAAGTGTTAAAAAGGGAAATACGAAGGAAACTCACATATTCTATCACCGAAAGCGCTGTTGAGGGGCGCTATTCACATATAAGGTTCTTGACAATGGAAAGAAGAAGCCAGTGAGCCTGCTTGCATAGGACATGTCTTCCCGCCTTGAAAATACATAGACTTGGACACTATTTTCTCTAGGAGAAGAATTTTCAATTTGAAATGCTTGACATTTGGAAAAAAAAATCTGATTTGTTGCAACATTAAGGCTTTGTTTTGAATGCTGCTCAGAGCCTCCCTTAATGAAGGAAGCCACAATCTGAAAGAATTTAATGAAGTAAAGGATGATTTGTATGAAGAAAAATAGGAAGCAGTGCCTTGGTCAATCAGTGTCATCAACTTCAGAATTATTGACATTTCTTTTATAACTTAAAAGAAGGTCTTAGAAGAATTGGCAACAATTGAAAGAGATTGCTCTTGTTTCTAAGTGAAGCCAGCTTCTGGTTTTCATCTGCTATATGCACACTAATGTCATGAAGGAAGAATTCCAATTTTTTGTGGATTTCTTTGGGAATATTCAAAGGTCTTCAAAAGGTATCCAGTTTCTTTGCCAAGTGAAATTTTGTCTGGCTGAAACTCTAGACATTTTGTGTGTGATGTAGCACCTTAAATGCTTGGCAGCCTTTGTTCCTTGTGACTTTTGTGAAGAAAAAAGCTTCACTCACCATTGTAATTTAAAACTATTCTGTGTCTGCATACATTGTAATAGAATAATGCTCTGAGCAATCCTGTAATAAACCTCTTCTTTTTCCATCGAAGTTGCTGACAGTGTGAGAACTGGGGTCACAAATCATCATCTTGTCAATAAAT
Organism: Taxidea taxus jeffersonii; assembly: GCA_003697995.1. Lineage (NCBI taxonomy): Eukaryota > Metazoa > Chordata > Mammalia > Carnivora > Mustelidae > Taxidea > Taxidea taxus. Next base: position 27,172 of record ML105049.1, on the reverse strand, counting down.
GGGACAAAATAAACAGTTCTTATCTAACTCACAGAAGTTTACTGACTTCTTATATAGGTCATATATTGATGTACTTCACTGATCTTTGGGCAGAGATTCACCCTTTTAAAATCCCACAAAATGTCTCTCAATAGGGGAACCTGGGCGGCTCAGTCAATTAAGCAGCTGACTTTTGATTTTAGCTCAGGTTATGAGCTGAGAGTCATGGGATTGAGACCCACGTTGGGCTCCATGCTCAGCGGGAAGTCCGCTTGAGATTCATTCCCTCTCCCTCTGCCATCTCCCCCTGCTATCTCTCTCTCAAATAAATAAATCTTTTTTTCTTTTTGAGGATTTTATTTATTTATGACAGAGAGAGATAGTGAGAAAGGGAACACAAGCGGGGGGAGCTGGAGAGGGAGAAGCAGGCTTCCCTCTAAGCAGGGAGTCTGATATGGGGCTTGATCCCAGGACACTGGGATCATGACCTGAGCCCAAGGGAGATGCTTAATGACAGAGCCACCCAGGCGCCCCTCAAATAAATAAATCTTTAAGAAATATCTCTGAATAATTTGACAGGAATTATTTCATTCATAACATAGCATATGTATAGGACCTGGGTGACTAAGTGGGTTAAGTCTCTGCCTTCGGCTCAAAGTCTCAGGGTCCTGGGATCGAGCCCTGCATCAGGGCTCTCTGCTCCGTGGAGAGACTGCTTCCCCCTCTCTCTTTGCCTGCCTTTCTGTCTGCTTGTGATCTCTCTTTCTCTGTCAAATAAATAAATAAAATCTTAAAAAATATAGCATATGTATAGATTTGGCCTTACAAATGTATTTATTCCACATATATATTCATATATATCGTCAATTAATAAGAGATAAATTTCTTGTTCGAGGCCTCTGAAATCAGTGTCATGGATGTTGCTGAAACACTTGGGCCTCTTTGCCAAGCTCTCACTTTGTGGAAACATATTAGAGGGCTCTTCTGTGGGACTTCCTGGGCTGAGAATATGCTTCCTGGCTGGCTCAGGGTGACAATACCCTGAGTTCAGTTCAGACATCTAAAAACAGTAACATACTTGAAATTCATTCTTACTGAGAAGAGCACAGGTTCAAAATACAGATTTTTCACTCCTTCACTGACATTGTAACAGCCAAGAGTCAAATGTAGTGAAAGACTTCACTGAAAGCTCACTGGGCACCAGCTATATGCAGTGGCCTTAACCTCAGTGATTTGAAGCCAAATAAAATAAATTTACTTCAATTGGCCTTACAGAATTCTGAAGTCTTTGACTCAGACTCCTTGCATGATAAAGTGAATGGCAGGAGATCCTCTGCTCTTTGCTCTTATGTCCTTTTGTGAGTCCAGACACTGGGAATTTTGGGGCAATAACTTGAAAGACAAGATGAATAGAATATAAACAATTATATAAAAGATTACATACACATTAACATATAACAGACCATTCCAAGGGCACCTGGGTGGCTCAGTCAGTTAAGTGTCTGCCTTTGACTGGGGTCATGATCCCAGGATCCTGGAATCAAGCCCCACACAGGGCTCCAGCCCCACATGGGGCTCCCTGCTCAGTGGGAAACCTGCTTCTCCCCCTCTAACTTCCCTTGCTTGTGCTCCCTTTCTCACTGTCTCTCTCTCTGTGTCAGATAAATAAATAAAATCTTTATTTTTTAAAAAAAGGAGAAAACAATGGATTTTTAAAAAATAATACACCATGCCTTACTTTGAACTTCCTGTTCAACTTTGAAAATGTCATCCCCAACCTACATGTTTTTGGTTTGTCAGATACATTCAGGCCACCAGCAGCCACAGTATAACTAACAACTACCCAAGAACCCAACAATGAAACACTCAGAAAACTTTGTGGGGAAAAAAAGTATGTAGTAAATTATATATGGAGGCTCAATTATAGTGATGTGTTTGCAGAAACATCCTTTTTCCTTAAAAACGGGACCATACTTAAAAAAGAGAAATTTATGTACTTGAACTGAAAAACTGCTTTGACTTCTAGCGACAGCATTCAAGCTTGAGGTATCTTGACATTTGGTAAAAATAAAAACGAATGAATAAATAAATAAGTAATAAATTCTATGTAAAATAGCATATGGAAGTTTCACAAGCTTTATTTCAGTTTTTGTTGCCTGATGTTAGAGATGCATTGGTAGATTAAGTCCAAACATGACCCCATTTTCCACCCCTCCCTGTATGCATGCTATTTGCACTTAAATTTGGCAATTCTTTCCACCCCAAAGTGAGATCTCTTTCCACACCTCTTAGATCTAGGCCTTATGACTTCTTTAGTCTAAAGCAAATGGTGGAGGTGATAGCATGCCAGGTCTGAGTTGAGGCCTTGAAAGGACTTGCAAATTCCCACAGCGGACTCTTTTGAACCCTTGTTCTTGCCTTAAGAACAAACCTGGGCTAAGTTCCTGTAGGATGACAGCCCATGTGGAGTGGGGTCAAACTGCATAGCTTAGGCCATTCGGGGGCACTAGGCCTCCAGTTAACCTCTGAGCCACACGCGGGAGCATGAACAAGCCCAGTTCAGATCAGCTGAGCCAAACCTAGTCAACAAAACTGTACAGCTGGCTCAGAGACTCAGGAGAAATAATAGATGATTGCTGTTTTAAGCCACTAAGTTTTGGGGTGGTTTGTTATTCAGCTGTAGCTGAATGGTACAGAAGTATAAAAATGTTTATAAAAAATAAAAGATCTAGTAATAAGAATAGATGCCACCTAAGACATACTATCTGCAAGGCACTTTTCATATATTATCTTCTTATCTTTCACATAGGATATTCTTTTTAATGTGCTATGTTGCATCTCCCCAGTAACATATCTGAATTCTTAAGGTGGATCAGAAATTTTTCTACAGATATATACACTTTTTGAAGAAAGAATGCTATCTAGTTGTATCTATTAAATTTATCAAGAAACCTAAATATGTTGAGAGATGTAAGGAAAATGTTCACTAAATGTTTGATCCATTTTGTACATCCTCTACAACTTTTTTCACCTTTTACAATATTTCCAATGGGCGTATGGAATTGTTTCTCATTTCCTACACACATGCTTTTTATAAAAAGCAAGATGAAATCCCCAAAGAGAAAAGGACTCTGGAAACCTTTTTTACACACTTTGCCAATCTTCAGAGAATCTTTGTAATTTCCTGTAACAGAATTTAGTTGTTATTATACAAATACATATAATAGCTCATATAATGAATTGGATAGGAAATAATTTAGTAGTTTTGTTGGATATACATCTAATGGATAACCATGAGCACCTTGAAGATGCCTCAATATAGAATGAATAGAGACACAACACTAGATAGAAATTAGTAAGTTGCATTTTCTGAAATCTTTGGGTAAATACTGAAAGTGGTATTTTGGAACATAATGCAAATAATCATATATAGCAAGGGGAAGAAGACCTTAAGTGTCTACTATTCTTGATGCCTGTCCCCTCAGCTTGTCCCCAAACTGTCTCCTTGGTTCATTATGATCAAGAGAAAACAAAAAAATCTTTGGGAATGTTAGCAAGGGTGGGAGGAAAAGCAAAGAGAGTGGAGAGGAGAGATGGGATGAGAAATCAGGTGGAACAATTTTCTTAAAACCGCCTGCAAAGAAAATGCTTGTTTTGACATAGGGGCTGTAATGATGAATTAGAGAGTTCAAAGACAAAAGTATTCTTTTCATCTGCACAGCTAAATGTGGAGGAGACAGTCTCTACTCTAAGACAGATGTCAAACTAAGGTGCTGGATGATGGGGGTATCTAGCAAGTCAAGTCTTATGGGCTTTAACAGTACTTTCAGCAGGCTGAGACTGAGCTCTTGCCAATGAGGAATTCATCCAGATTCAGGAGATAAATGTCCCAAATACTTGAGCTATCTCTGAGGCCTGAAGGCAGCTGAGAACATGCAGTGATTAGCAGCATTTCAACTGGGAAATCATAGTTTACTGGGGTGCAAGGGATTCCCCAGACTACATGTGTGTGTGTGTGTTTAGGTACATATCTACAAATGCCTTGGGGATGTGTATTTAGTTTTCTTTGTTGTTTTTTTAAGCTCCTTGAATGACCTCCCTTCTTCCTGGCAAGGAAAAAAGACATTAGAATTTGAATACACTTTGTAACCACATCTGTGGAATTACAGAACTGATCTGTGTATGTGTTTTTTGAATTTGGATTTTGCTTTTGTTTCCAGACTGTTCAGATGAATGGGATTCTTTCTGGGGTAACCAAATTCCACTTCATGCCAATGCTTTTGTAGCTCATTTAGGCAGACTCAGTTATCAGAATTATCTTACAGCAGGAATTAGACCAGCAGATTCAGGTCCAGACAGGCTGAGTATCTTGTTCTGGAAATGCAAGTCTAAATTGGGGATTAGATCTCAACCTGATAGTTATTCCAGGTGCTTCTCAGGGCTTTGAATCACATTACTTCCGCAGAACTCCATTCTGGAGCAAGAGCAGTACAAATATATCCATCAAATAGTCGTTATTTAACTACTTCCGTTTTAAATTCTCCAAGACCCCTGGAGGGAGAGCATGTATCAATAGAAAGAACAGACAGTGGGAAAGTACACTTTCAGAAATGCTCCTAGAATTGGGTCCTTAGCTCCAGCACATTCTTGCTGTTCTTCTTTTAAAAAAATGTACACAGGGCGCCTGGGTGGCTCAGTGGGTTAAAGCCTCTGCCTTCAGCTCAGGTCATGGTCCCAGGATCTTGGGATCAAGCCCCGCATCAGGCTCTCTGCTTGGCGGGGAGCCTGCTTTCTCCACTCTCTCTGCCTGCCTTTCTGCCTGCTTGTGATCTCTGTCTGTCTAATAAATGAATAAAATCTTAAAAAAAATGTACACATTGTGGGTCCAGTAAATTTCACCTGTAAAACATGTATAATAACATCTGCCTGTGGAATTTATTGTAAAGATTAAGTGACATAATGTTCAATGATCCCAGCACAGTGGCTTACATTTAGTAAATAGATAATACAACTTGTATTTCTATTTTGTAAGTTTCTAATTCTAGTTGACATTGGTTTCTATCCTTCACCTATAAATAAACCCATAAACTACTGCTACAATTTCCCCACCTTTAATATTAGAATTTTTATTTATTTTAGAGTTTTAAGGATTATTTTATCTATGAAAATGCTATTTATTATTTAGATTACAGGCTAGGTTTCTCAAAGAAGCATTGGCTTAAACAAGAGAGAGTTTTATTTATTTTATTTCTCTCTCTTGTGATAGTCCAGAAAGGCAGACTTGGTGGCTTAAGGGTCCACCCCACCCCGCTGCAGGTCCATTCTCCTGGGATGTTATCTTTAGCCAACAGTTGAGGTTGAGATGGCTTTCCACACATCTTTAATCCAACAATGAAACATGGGAAAGAGAAATGCATGTTTATATCCATTTATTTGAAAGACGACTTGTATATAACTTATGCACACACATAATCACACACACACACTCCTATCCTGTTTTCAGGATGATGGTCACATGAGTCACATCAAAATGGAAAGGAGGCTGGGAAATGTAGACTGGGGCCTTTAGCCAAGAGATCATGTGTTCAGCTAAAATACCTACTACTATAAAAGGGGAAAATTACATGTGGTATATATGAGGGGTGGGAAGTGGTTATTAGTCTCCACCAAAATGTGTTTGTTTGGGGAGATGTGTGTTTATAGTTGGAATATATTCTAACTGACAAAAGGACTTCAGGGGCAATACCTTAAAGGTAATAGAGTCTCATTTCTTCACGTCCTGAATATCCTTTACAATGGCACACTAAACCAACTGATCTACAGTAATTCATCACCAAATACAGAGGTCCCTACAGTGGTTTTGAGAAGTCTTGGATCTATACACAGAAATATTTCAACCCAAGATTTTTACCTATTCAACATTCAGCTTGTTTTTTTTTTTTTTTTCCCCTTTATTCTTTTATTCACCGATATTTATTGAGTTCCTAGATGCTGAGGATACCATAATGAGCCCCACAGGCAGGAATCTCTGCCCTCACTCATGAAGCTTGCATTCTACTGTGGGTGTGGAGGGAGATATGCAATACAACAATTAACAAAATCCTTTGTTGAGATTTTATAGACTGTGATAAATAACATAGAAAAAATTAAATAGAGAAGGGGAGATTCAGTTAGAACGAGGGTGGCTAGGATAGGCCTCACTGGGAAGCTGCCATCTGAGGAAACGGAGAAAGGTAGTAAGCTGTGTGCACATCTATTGGAACAAGGCTCCAGGCAGAGGTTGCTAACAACCCGTAGGCACTGTGGTGTGTGTGCTTGGTAGGACAGACAGCAAGAAGGTCAGTGTGCTGGAATGGAGTAATTAAGACAGAGCAGGAAGTCATGGAAAGCTACATCATGTAGAGCCCATTGGTTTTAAGTTGAGTTCAGTTTTTTTTTTTTAAGGTTTTATTTATTTATTTGACAGAGAGAGAAAGAGATCACACATAAGCAGGGAGGCAGGCAGAGGGGGAGGGGGAAGCAGGATTCTTGCTGAGCAGAGAGCCCAATGCAGGGCTCGATTCCAGGACCCTAAGATCATGATCTGAGCCTAAAGTAGTGGCTCAACCCACTGTGCCACCCAGGGGACCCAAGTTGAGTTCAGTTTTAAGTGAAAGGGCCAAATTAGCTGACATGTCTTTTGAAATGATGTCTACCTTCTCTGTTGAGGATGGACTGAGAACAGACTGCAGGGGAGAGTGGGAATATCATCAAGGCCAGGAAGGAGGATACTGCAATAATCCAGGTAAAGGTTACAGAAAAGGGTTGTAGTGGTGAGTATGGGGAGATGTGTTTGCATTTGGGATATATTCTGAAAATAAGCATGCAGATTTTGTGAGTAATCAACAAGGGAGAGAGTGTATGTGGAGAACAGTTAAGTTCTAAGGACAGAGAACTGGGCCTTTGCAACTAGGAAAGATGAGCTGGAACTCCTAGAGGATATTAAAGACTAAGAGCCATTCAGGTTGGAGTAAAACCAGGGCAATGGTGTTCTAAAAGTGAGGAGAGGATTAATTATTCACTCACTAATTAAATTAAAAATATAAAAGTCAGGTAGAAGAGAGTTTCAAGGAGGAATGAATGACCATCTGTGTCATATGTTACTGGCAAACAAGTAGCTTCTCAAACACTTGAATACAGCCCTGCTGACTCAGCCTACCCCTCCTACACAGGTTGAATCTGCCTCTTTCTGGAAAAATAGACACAGTGACTCCACTGGAAATGCCTTGGTTCCACGTGTATTTTCCCAAAAAATGGATAGACTTTAGCATTATGTCAAATAACAACGAGAGTTAGTCTGTTTTAGTTCTTGTCATTCTCCAACTTTGGTGTCTTTATCACATGAGTTATTTCTATTTGCCATTATTTTTCTCATTTTTGTGAGTAGCTCAGATTTTACTTGTAAAAGTATAATTGAACCCAACAGACAGTAAGAATGGTAATGTTTATATATTTTATAATATTTGCAAAAAAGTAATATTATATAGTGAATGTGTTCTCATTAAAATGTAGTATTTGTAATGCACTGGCTTCATTTATAAGGGAAGTAGGGAAAATGGTACCATAATATTTCTTTTTTTTTAAATTATTATTATTTTTTTTAAGATTTTTATTTATTTATTTGACAGACAGAGAGCACAAGTAGGCAGAGAGGCAGGCAGAGAGGTAGAGGGAGAAGCAGGCTCCCCGCTGAGCAAGGAGCCCGATGCGGGACTCGATCCCAGGACCCCGGGATAATGACCTGAGCTGAAGGCAGCCGCTTAACCAACTGAGCCACCCAAGCGTCCCACCATAATATTTCTTATAGCAAAGCTCATTTCGTTCTAAAGGGTTCAAAATGCCTTCTCTGAATTGAGAGTTCACAAGTGATGTAATTTCAACAGATTGTCTATTCTTGATTGGTAAAGATGAGCGGCTATGTCTAACTAGGAATTTGTTAATAAGGCATCTATTTTATTTTTCTTAAACCTGAACAAATCTTAGATTTCACAGGTTTGCTTTGAGCAATTAATTGATATATCTGCATATGTTTTTAAGAACCTTACAGTATGCTTTCCCTTTTTCAGCTGCAGATTACTCTTCAGTAAAGTGTGGATGGCTTACCATGTCCATTTGGTGACACAATGAGATGCAGTTTCATCATGCAGAAAAATGGAACATGACATCTGCTTATTTTTTGCTTTATACGGAGAGGTCATTATATTAAGTTTAGATAAAAAATTGATAGAAGATAATTTGGATTCCATCTGAATGCACACTAACCTATTACTCTTTTTGTTTAATTTATTTATTCTTTTTTTTTAAAATCTGGGAGAGCCAGATATCTAAGGAAACCATGACATTTTTTACAGAAGAGTCAAGTACATCTTTCCTAAACTTGAAATTTTCTCCTCTATACAGACCCATTCCCTAGATATTTGCTTCTATCTTTTGATGCAATATTTTAATTGATTTTTAAATGTTTGCCCTCTTGCCTGTTTGTTCTAAACTTGGGTGTGTGTTCCATAGAGTGAATCAAAAAGTGTATTGGCCTGGGCTGCTGTTTTCATAATTTCATTTCTCTTAGTAAGGTGTGGAGTCATAGACTTATAAAAAGTTCAAAGTTAGAGTTGTGGTAGCACATTTTAAAACCCAGCTTTGTGGGGTGCCTGGGTGAATCAGTGGGTTAAAGCCTCTGCCTTCAGCTCAGGTCATGATCCCAGGGTCCTGGGATCGAGCCCTGCATCGGACTCTCATCTCAGCAGGGAGCCTGCTTCCCTTCTCTCTCTGCCTGCCTCTCTGCCTACTTGTGATCTCCGTCTGTCAATTAAATAAATAAATAAATAAATCTTAAAAAAAAAAAAATCTTTGCTGCATTTTTTAGGAAAGTCCCACAAATTCTCCGGCTACTTTACTGGGGCATGATTGACATACAAAAGCTGTCCACATTTAATGCATACAACTTGATGTTTTTGGAGGTAACTATATAACCATGAAATTGTCCATACAATCTATACATGTAAATATGTATAGATGTATATGTATACAATCTAAATATGTCCATTACTCCAGAAGACTCCTCCTACTCTTTACTGATGAAATTTATTTTTTCTGATAAGAACAATTAATGCAATATCTGCCCTGTTAGGAAGTTTTTAAGTATTCAGTACAATATTGTTAACCAGAGGCACTATGCTATAGAGTAAATGTCTAGGACTTATATAACTGAAAATTTGTACTCTTTTGCTAATAATTATTTTGTTTTAACTATAAAATAAATATTTTTTTAAAAAAGATTTTATTTATATATTTGACAGACAGAGATCACAGGTAGGCAGAGAGAGAGGAAGGGAAGCACACTCCCTCCTGAGCAGATAGCCCTATGTGGGGCTCGATCCCAGGACCCCGGGATCATGACCTGAGCCAAAGGCAGAGGCTTTAACCCACTGAGCCACCCAGGTGCCCCAAGTATAAAATAGTTTTATAGCTATTTCATAATGTTGTTGTGTGACTCAAGATAATGTACTTGAAAAGGTCTGTCCTTGTCCTCACTATTACTAGGAGAAGCATATAAATTTTTTATTTTATTGCTCAAATATAATTGATCAGTGATATGTGTGTGTGTGTGTGTGTGTGTGTGTGTTCTATATGTGAAACTTAAATATTTTGGCTGGTTTTAAACATAGGTATTTGGTTTTTGTTTCAATGCTACATTTCTTTTAGGAGTATGCTTCAACTCTGAAAAATGCCAACTTTATGGTCGGTTCTGACCAAGAAATGCTTGCCATTGGCAATGAAAGCTGTGTGAAATCTGACAACCTCGCCCCAAAATGAATTCAAGTAGGCTTTTTTATTTGATTTAGCCCTTGTGGGTGTAGACCCATTGAAATGGGTTCCAACACAGACTACGCCACCCAGCCTTGCATAGTTTGTACCCAAATTCATGTACAGGTTCAATATTGCTTTTAAAATTAGCTCTTGGTTTTGCTTTACATTCATGACCTTGCAGAACAAAAATTAAATTCATGAAATTGGCTTCAGTTTCAACTTGGAAGCCAAGCCTGTATTTATGCAAGTTCCCTGTTTCCCTAGAAATATTCTATTTTGCTTTCTGACTGGAATTTCTCAGAAGGCAAAATAATTTGGCTGTGAAAACTGAGGAATTGCTACTGTAGAGAAAAAAAGCAGGCATTGTCTTTTAATAACACATGTTAATATAACCTAGTTTTAATTTTAAGACTTCTAACTTCTGATTTTTAAGAACTAATGTAGGAGAAAAGAAGCAACAGTAACAGCAACAAACTGAAATCAACCTGTGAGGAGCCAAAACTGGGAAGTGTTCAGTTCGTGTATTTCTCTTGCAGACTGTAGGATTATTATGAAAATACATGAGAAATAATTTATATGGATTAGATTATATTTCCCATATTAATAAAAAGTTGCTACGACAACTTTCATACTGTAAATAAATAAGCTTATGAAATTTTATGAAATGTAAAGCAATTTTGTGGAGGCAGGAATGGGCCCTTTTAATTTATGTTACTGAAGCTCTATAATAAAATAGCCATGCCTGGGGCGCCTGGATGGCTCAGTGGGTTAAAGACTCTGGCTTCAGCTCAGGTCATGATCCCAGGATCCTGGGATCGGGCCCTACATCGGGCTCTCTGCTCAGCAAGGAGCCTGCTTCCTCCTCTCTCTCTGCCTGCCTCTCTTCCTGCTTGTGATCTCTGTCTCTCAAATGAATGAATAAAATCTTAAAAAAAAAAATAGCCATGCCTTGAAGAATACCAGGTAAATACTAATTGCAATTAAGCACTCTCTGGGGGACAAGATCTGTAAAAGCATAAACAACCTGTGCCAGGGAGCAAATACCGGAAATTTCTCTCCGCTTCTTTCTCAGCCTAATGCTTGTGGGTGAAACTTCTTAGGCCCTTGCTGGCTGAGGAGGGGCTGAAGTTTCTGGACTGTGTATGCAGGCATCTGATGCCTCTTTTTTTTTTTTTAAAGATCTTTTTTATTTATGTGAGAGAGAAAAAGAGCAAGTGAGGGGAGGAGGAGAGGGAGAGGAACAAGCAGACTCCACAGGGAGGACAGATCCCTTTGTCACCAGGCTGGATCCCAAGACCCTGAAATCATGACCTGAGCTGAAATCCAGAGTTGGAGGACGCTTAGTGGACTGAACCACCCAGTGACTGCCCCTCTGATGGCTTTTTATAAATCACTCAATGTGTTTGATTATCAACGCATTCAGTCACACCAAGAGTAAATTTAGTGGTTTAGTCAGGATGAAAAAGACAGATAGGTACAACATTCTATTTTGGAAGAACAATGAGACCCATATGCTTTCAATCTTGGGTGAAAACCAGCAGTTTACCAAGTAAAGTAAACAAGTGTTTTGATTTAGTTTCCATCACTTTTATATGCAAATTCCCTTGAAATGTTTTTTTATATTTTTATTATCTGCTCTCTGTCTTAGCTGACTGATACAAGATTGTTTATGATTCTGTTGGTGTCTACACAATAGGACCAATCATTTTGGAATAAAAAACCATAACTGCAAAAAATATAACTGGTTTCATAGTAATTTAATAGTACTTCATATTAATGAAGTAATGAAGTAATTACTTCATAGTAAAAATATCTATCACAATGTTTGATTTAGCCATTGTGGTGTAGACCCACTTATTTACATTTATTTTATTAAATATTTACATTTATTTTATTAAATATTTAAGTTACAAGAGTAATAATCCATCTTTTTATCAAAAGCAAAAAAAAATAAAAATATGTGTACTTGAAAAATGGTAATGCCTGTTCCCTTCCTCCAGTTGGATTTCTCCTGTATACACAATGTTTGCAATTTACTTTGAACTCTTTGGTCTCTATGATAATACAGACAAACAAACAAACAAATAACTCTTAAAAACCATACCATTTCTTTTTTCTTTTTACAAAAATATGATCATGCAATATGATTTATGTTACAGCTTGATTTTTCATTGGACAATATGTCATGAATATTCCTCATTTTTTCTGTAGATGAATATTCCATAATTTACCCAATTTTCCCTTTATTTGTTTATTTATTTGATAGAGAAAGAGAGATCACAAGCAGGCAGAGAGGCAGGCAGAGAAAGAGGGGGAAGCAGGCTCCCCGCTGAGCAGAGATTCCCAATGCCAAGCTGGATCCTAGGATCCTGAGATCATGACCTGAGTTGAAGGCAGAGAGCCCCTAGCCACGGAGGCACCCCTCAATTTGCACTTTATTAGTGGACATTTAAGGTTTTCTCTCTTTTCTATTCTTTTTCTTCCTTCTCTCTCCATTGATAATATGCCCATAAACATTCTTATATAAATATCCTTACAGAAAACCATATTTCATCAGATTTTTCTAAATGGGATTTCTAGGTGAGAGGGTTTACTCATTTTAAATTTTAGTATATTCTGGCATGTTATTTTCATATAATACATTGCATTTTAGTTTTAGTTTAGTTTTGTTTTACATGACTGCTTCCTTCATTAGGCTGAGTTTCTAGAAGGTAGGCACTCTCCTATTTATGCACTAGCAATAAGTACTTAGTATTTTTTATTCTAAAAATTAAAGATTTGATTAGTCAGCCATATTAATATAACTATGTCTTTCCTTCCCTACCCTCTTATACCCTACTTAAGGCTAAACATCTTGCCTAAGACTTATACCATCATTAATTCCCACCTTTTCTCAATATCAAAAACCTCTACAGTGTGTCACAGATCAGTCATTTATTAAAAGCTGTCCTAGAATCTTAGCTGATTATTTGGTATCTTAGCTCTATTGGATTTCCATTTAAAAATACATGATCAGCAGGGTGTCTGGGTGGCACAGTTGGTTAAGCCTCTGACTCGGTTTTGGCTCAGGTCCTGATCTCAGAGTCTTAAGGGGTTTGTCTTGGGCTTGCACTCAGCAGGGAGTCTGCCTTAGATTCTCTCTCCCTCTCCCTCTTCCCCTCTCTCTCATGCACTCTCTCTCTTTATCTAAGATAAATAAATAAACCTTTAAAAAAATGAAAAAAAAAAGATCAGTAATTTGGGGCCACAAATCTAATATCATATATATGTATATATGTTTATATATTATATACTATGTAAATAATGTATACATCATGATATATACTATGCATTATATACTACATATATAACACATATGTGTATAATGTTATACTATAGTATATGCTGTGTGTGTATGTATAAAACAGCATATAATTATTAGTGCTTTTATATGTTAATTATACGACCTAAATTTATGTTCTCTGTGTTACTGTTGTGAATCTAAATTGACCATTTTCTAAATGATCATTCTGTTCATTGTGTATTGGGGGAACTGTTAAAGGTATAAAACAGCGGATTTCAACCTTGGCTGTGCACTGGCATTAATGGGGAGTGCTTTTTAAAATGCTTGGGCTCAATGTCTATCAGCTGGTGAATCTATAAAGATGTTATGGTATTCATACACACACACACACGCACACACACACACACACACACACACAATGGGATATTGGTCAGTCATAAAAAAGAATGATATCTTGGTATTTGCAACAACACGGATGGAGCTAGAGAGTTATTATGCAAAGCAAAATAAGTCAGTCAGAGAAAGATGGATTGGCCTTAAACTCAATGACTGCTGTCCTCACAAAGAGAGGTACAGAAAAATGGGCATGCACAGAAGAAAGAAAGCCAAGTGAAGATAAAGGCAGAAATTAGAGTGAAACAGCTAAAAGCCACTGAATGTCAAAGATTGCTCACATATCACCAGAAGCTAGATGAGACAAGGAATATTCTCCCCTAAAGACTTCAGAGAGCATGGCCCCACTCACACCTTGATGTCAGATTTGTAGCCTCTAGAATTGTGAGAGATAAATTCCTGTCATTTTAAGTCATCAAGTTTGTAGCGATTGTTATGGCATCTCTGGGAAACTAATAGAGTTTTCTAATTTTTGTATGGGTTCCTAAGGGGCAATTTTTAGTCACTTCCCAATAGCTGCAGGCCATATTTAAAGGAGAAAATTTAAGTGGTTATATATGGGAGAATTTTTTTTTTAATTTGGAAAGAACTGTTAGCTTGAATAGTTTAATTCTAATAGATTTTAGTTAATTCCTTAGGGTTTACCAGAGATGTAGTCAACCATATGCAGATATTTACATACAAAAAAGTATTATTTCTTCCTTTCTATAATTTATGCTTTTCAATTTTGTTATCATGCCTTGCCAATTAGATTATCAAAGCAACATTACCTATAAAAATTTTAGGGTGTATATCTATTCTATTTCATTATTATTTTTTAAGATTTTATTTATTTATTTATTTGGCAGACAGAAGTCACAAGTAGGCAGAGAAGCAGGCAAAGAGAGAGAAGGAAGCAGGCTCCCCACTGAGCAGAGAGCCTGATGTGGGGCTCGATC
>ML105049.1:0-12723 GCA_003697995.1 Taxidea taxus jeffersonii | reverse complement strand
CGATCCCAGGACCCTGAGATCATGACCTGAGCCGAAGGCAGAGGCTTAACCCACTGAGCCACCCAGGCGCTCGTGTGAATAGATTTTTGCATTTACGTAAGGATAATTTTTTTATTAAGCCTATAAAATTGTATTTCTATTCTACTTTATATGGATTTTCTAATATTCATGGATATATGCCCTGGATATTATAGAATACATTTTATTTTTTTTCCTTCTGTATGTATTTATAAATGAGATCCTTCCATTGTTTTTTCACAGATTATTATACTAGCATTTGCTTATAATGTAAAAGTTTTCCTTTATGTCTTCAATTTCTTCTCTTTGTATTCAGATTTTTATTAATTCCTTGTTTTCATTCTTTTATATTAGATTTTCTAGACATTTGTGTATTATGTAAGTGTTCTCCCAGCCCCGGGTTAATTTATTAATTTTACCTCTATTCTTTTACAATTAATTTATTTCTATTTTTATCTTTTATTACTTCCTTTTTTATATTTTCTTAAGTTAACCTTTTGTCTTTTCTCAAAGTCTTTGTTTTTTGATGAAGTTGAAGAATAAAGTGACTTTTTGATCATTTTTATAGTAAAAATAGTTGAGGACACAAATTTATTTCTGACTATGGTAAAAAATAACACAGGTTTACAATGTAATAATCCTTTTGCTTATTTTCTAAATAAATGTGTTATCTCCTAAAGATTTCTTATAAGAATATTCAGTGTTTTTAAAAATATTTATTCATTGGTGTGTGTGTGTCTACAGGTAGCAGCGGCGGTGGTGATGGCGGCGGCGATGGGAACCGGAGCAGGGGACAATCTGCAGCCACCTCCCTGCCTGTGATTTTTGGAGGCGATTGCTCACTTGGCTGGCGGATCTGTACCCTCAGGAGATCTTCTTCTCATCTTCTCCATTTCCACGCATCTTAGTCGTCTTCCAGTTGTAAGTGAGATCTAAGAGAAGAAGAGCAACAATTCTAGAAACAGAAAATCGACCACTTTCTGAAAGGTAGGACCAGCGGAGAAGTGAATCCAAAGCGACGGGAAGATAGACCCCAGGGGGAGAGGCAAGCTGCCAGCAAGCAGTGGAGCAATGGAGCACAAAATCAGGACTTTTAAAAGACTGCTCCATGGAGGCACATCCCTCCAGAGGCTAAACCAGGGTGAAGAACTTCCAGAGACAGCGTGGCCTCAGGTCCCACGGCGTCACAGAAGGATCAGGGGTGTCTGAGTGTCTCAGAGCTCACAGGTCTTAGAGCTGGGAAACCGGCTACTGAGACAGAGCTGAGGAATGAGCTCTCAACTCGGGGTTACCTTGAACTATAATCTGTGACACAGGCTGGTGCTCTGTGCGTGGGGACCCCACAAGATCCGGGGAGACTCCGACCTAGGAGAGCACAGGGATCTGCGGGGTTTGGAGACTCCAGGCGGGGCTCTGTGTCAGAGACAGAGATGCTTGGTCACAGGCTGGGTGAGCTCAGCGCGCAGCCGGAGGCCAATGAGATGGGAGTGATTGCGTGATCAAGCACAGCTGGAGGCCAGGGAGATGGGAGTGATTGAACATTTTACTGTGAAGGCGCACTGAAGAGTGGGGCCCCGAGCTCTCGGCTCCTCTGGGCTGGAGATTGGGAGGCCGCCATTTTCATTCCCGTCCTCCAGAACTCTACAGAAAGTGTTCAGGGAACAAAAGCTCCTGAAAGTGAACCCAAGAGGATTACTTAGCCCGGCCCCTGGTAAGGGCGGTGCAATTCCACCTGGGGCAGAGACACTTGAAAATCACTACAACAGGCCCCTCCCCCAGAAGATCAACAAAAAATCCAGCCAAGACCAAGTTCACTTACCAAGGAGAACAGTAGAATTCCAGAGGAGGAGAAAGGAAAGCATGGAATTCTTGGCTTTTTCCCCATGAATCTTTAGTCTTACAAAGTTAATTAAATTTTTAAAACATTTTTTTCTCTTCTGCTAATTTTTTTTAAAATTTTACCCTTTCCTCTTTTAACATTTTTAACTAGTTTTTCTTAATAACTTCCTTAAAAAAACTTTTTTGAACCTTTATTATTATAGTCATATTTTATCCTTCATTATATCTAACTTTATTCTTTGTATACATATAGGGTTTTTTCCTTCTAAAAATTTTGAGGTACAACTTCTTCTAATAGATCACAATACACCCAAAATCTAGCACTGGGCTTGATCTAGTCTCCAACCCAAGCAAGTTCTCACCACTTCCCCCCCCCTTTTTTTTTTTTTAATTCTCCCAACCATCCCAACCAACTTACCTTATCAACTCCTCTGTTAGAAATTAAAAAAAAATTTTTTTTTCATCTTTATAGTCCTGTTCCATCCCTTCATTGTGTTTACCCTTATGTATGTTTTTCATTCTTTAAAATGTTGGGAGGTAGTTTCTTCTAAGAGACCAAAATACTCCCAAAATTAAGTGGGTGACCCTGTTCTAGTCACCAGTCTAATATATATATATATATTTTTCTTTTTTTATATTTTTTCTTTATTTGTGTTCTTTTTTAAAATTTTTTTCTCTTTTCTGAACTTATTTTTACCCCCTCCGCCCCCAAACAATTTGGGGTCTCTTCTGATTTGGTTAAAGCACTTCCCTGAGGTCTTTGCCACCCTTTTAGTATTTCACTTGCTCCTTCATATATTCTTATCTGGACAGAATGACAAGGCGGAAAAACTCACCACAAAAAAAAGAACAGGAGGTAGTACCGAAGGCTAGGGACCTAATCAATACAGACATTGGTAATATGTCAGATCTAGAATTCAGGACGATGATTCTCAAGGTTCTAGCCGGGCTCCAAAAAGGCATGGAAGATATTAGAGAAACCCCGTCCAGAGAAATAAAAGCCCTTTCTGGAGAAATAAAAGAACTAAAATATAACCAAGTTGAAATAAAAAAAAAGCTATTAGTGAGGTGGAATAAAAAATGGAGGCTCTTACTGCTAGGATAAATGAGGCAGAAGAAAGAATTAGTGATATAAAAGACCAAATGACAGAGAATAAAGAAGCTGAGCAAAAGAGAGACAAACAACTACTGGACCATGAGGGGCAAATTCGAGAGATAAGTGATACCATAAGATGAAACAACATTAGAATAACTGGGATTCCAGAAGAAGAAAGAGAGAGGGGAGTAGAAGATATATTGGAGAGAATTACTGTAGAGAATTTCCCTAATATGGCAAAGGGAACAAGCATCAAAATCCAGGAGGTGCAGAGAATTACCCCTCAAAATCAGTAAGAATAGGTCCACACCCCATCATCTAATAGTAAAATTTACAAATCTTAGCAGCAAAGAGAAAATCCTGAAAGCAGCACGGAACAAGAAGTCTGTAACATACAATGGCAAAATTATTAGATTGGCGGCAGACTTATCCACAGAAACCTGGCAGGCCAGAAAGAACTGGCATCATATAGTCACAGCACTAAACGAGAAAAACACACAGCCAAGAATACTATATCCAGCTGGGTTATCATTGAAAATAGAAGGAGAGATAAAAAGCTTCCAGGACAAACAAAAACTGAAAGAATTTACAAACACCAAACCAGCTCTACAGGAAATATTGAAAGGGGCCCTCTAAGCAAAGAGAGACCCTAAAAGTATTATCAGAAAGGAACAGACGCAATATACAGTAACAATCACCTTACAGGCAATACAATGGCACTAAAATCATATCTCTCAATAGTTACCCTGAATGTAAATGGGCTAAATGCCCCAATCAAAAGACACAGGGTTTCAGAATGGATAAAAAAAAAAAAAATCAATATGCTGCCTACAAGAAATTCATTTTAGACCCAAAGACACCTCCAGATTTAAAGTGAGGGGGTGGAAAACAATTTATCATGCTAATGGACATCAGAAGAAAGCTGGGGTGGTAATCTTTATATCAGATCAATTAGCTTTTAAGCCAAAGACTATAATAAGAGATGAGGAAGGACACTATATCATACTCAAAGGGCCTGTCCAACAAGAAGATCTAACAATTTTAAGTATCTATGCCCCTAACATAGGAGCTACTGACTATATAAACCAATTAATAACAAAATCAAAGAAACACATTGACAAGAATACAATATTGGTAGGGGACTTTAACACTCCCCTCACTGAAATGGACAGATCATCCAAGCAAAAGATCAACAAGTAAATAAAGGTCTTAAATGACACACTGGATGAGATGGACATCACAGATATATTCAGAACATTCCATCCCAAAGCAACAGAATACATATTCTTCTCTAGTGCCCATGGAACATTCTCCAGAATAGATCACATCCTGGGTCATAAATCAGGTCTCAACTGGTATCAAAAGATTGGGATCATTCCCTGCATATTTTAAGACCACAATGCTCTGAAGCTAGAACTCAGTCACAAGAGGAAATTTGAAAAGAACCCAAATACATGGAGACTCAACAGCATCCGTCTAAAGAATGAATGGGTTAACCAGGAAATTAAAGAAGAATTGAAAAAAATCATGGAAACAAATGATAATGAAACCAGAATGGTCCAAAATCTGTGGGACACAGCAAAGGCAGTCCTGAGAGGAAAGTATATAGGGATACAAGCCTTTCTCAAGAAACAAGAAAGGTCTCAAATACACAACCTAAGCCTACACCTAAAGGACCTCGAGAAAGAACAACAAAGAAAGCCTAAACTCAGCAGGAGAAGAGAAATAATAAAGATCAAAGCAGAAATCAATGAAATAGAAACCAAAAAAACAATAGAAGAAATCAACGAAACCTGGAGCTGGTTCTTTGAAAGAATTAACAAGATTGATAGACCCCTGACCAGACTTACTAAAAAGACAAGAGAAAGGACCTAAATAAATAAAATCATGAATGAGAGAGGAGAGATCACAACCAACACCAAAGAAATACAAAGAATTATAAGAACATATAATGAGCAACTCTATGCCAACAAATTTGACAATCTGGAAGAAATGGATGTTTTCCTAGAGACATATAAACTGCCAAAACTGAACCAGGAAGAAATAGAAAACCTGAATAGACCCATAACCAGTAAGGAGATTGAAACAGTCATCAAAAATCTCAAAAGAAACAAAAGCCCAGGGCCAGATGGCTTTCCAGGGGAATTCTACCAAACATTTAAAGAAGAATT
Source organism: Taxidea taxus jeffersonii (assembly GCA_003697995.1). Taxonomy (NCBI): domain Eukaryota; kingdom Metazoa; phylum Chordata; class Mammalia; order Carnivora; family Mustelidae; genus Taxidea; species Taxidea taxus. The sequence continues at coordinate 7,599 of ML105049.1, read as the reverse complement.
AATTCCTATTCTCCTGAAACTGTTCCAAAAAATAGAAATGGAAGGAAAACTTCCAAACTCATTTTATGAGGCCAGCATTACCTTGATCCCCAAACCAGACAAGCATCCCATCAAAAAAGAGAATTACAGACCAATATCCTTGATGAACACAGATGTGAAAATTCTCACCAAGATACTAGCCAATAGGATCCAACAGTACATTAAAAGGATTATTCACCATGACCAAGTGGGATTTATTCCAGGGCTGCAAGGTTGGTTCAACATCCGCAAATCAATCAATGTGATACAATACATTAATAAAAGAAAAAACAAGAACCATATGTTACTCTCAATAGATGCTGGAAAAGCATTTGACAAAGAACAGCATCCCTTCCTGATCAAAACTCTTCAAAGTGTAGGGATAGAGGGCACATACCTCAATATTATCAAAGCCATCTATGAAAAACCCACCGCAAGTATCATTCTCAATGAAGAAAAACTGAGAGCTTTTCCGTTAAGGTCAGGAACACGGCAGGGATGTCTGCTATCATCACTGCTATTCAACATAGTGCTAGAAGTCCTAGCCTCAGCAATCAGACAACAAAAAGAAAGTAAAGGCATCCAAATTGGCAAAGAAGAAGTCAAACATATCACTCTTTGCAGATGATATGATACTATATGTGGAAAACCCAAAAGGCTCCACTCCAAAACTGCTAGAGCTTGTACAGGAATTCAGTAATGTGTCAGGATGTAAAATCAATGTACAGAAATCAGTTGCATACCTTTACACCAACAACAAGACAGAGGAAAGAGAAATTAAGGAGTCAATCCCATTTACAATTACTCCCAAAACCATAAGATACCTAGGAATAAACCTAACCAAAGAGGCAAAGAATCTATACTCAGAAAACTATAAAGTACTCATGAAAGAAATTGAGGAAGACACAAAGAAATGGAAAAATGTTCCATGCTCATGGATTGGAAGAATAAACATTGTGAAAATGTCTATCCTACCCAAAGCTATCTACACATTTAATGCAATGCCTATCAAAAACCCATCCAATTTTTTCAAAGAAATGGAACAAATAATCCTAAAATTTATATGGAACCAGAAAAGACCTCGAATAGCCAAAGGAATATTGAAAAAGAAAACCAAAGTTGGTGGCATCACAAATCCAGACTTCAAGCTCTATTACAAAGCTGTCATCATCAAGACAGTATGGTACTGGCACAAAAACAGACACATAGATCAATGGAACAGAACAGAGAGCCCAGAAATAGACCCTCAGCTCTATGGTCAACTAACCTTCGACAAAGCAGGAAAGAATATCCAATGGAAAAAAGACAGCGTCTTCAACAAATGGTGTTGGGAAAATTGGACAGCCACATGCAGAAAAATGAAATTGGACCATTTCCTTACACCACACACGAAAATAGACTCAAAATGGATGAAGGACCTCAACGTGAGAAAGGAATCCATCAAAATCCTTGAGGAGAACACAGGCAGCAACCTCTTCGACCTCAGCCGCAGCATCTTCTTCCTAGGAACAACGCCAAAGGCCAGGGAAGCAAGGGAAAAAATGAACTATTGGGACTTCATCAAGATCAAAAGCTTTTGCACAGCAAAGGAAACAGTTAATAAAACCAAAAGTCAACTGACAGAATGGGAGAAGATATTTGCAAATGACATATCAGATAAAGGGCTAGTATCCAAAATCTATAAAGAACTTAGCAAACTCAACACCCAAAGAACAAATAATCCAATCAAGAAATGGGCAGAGGACATGAACAGACATTTCTTCAAAGAAGATATCCAGATGGCCAACAGACACAGGAAAAAGTGCTCCACATCACTGGGCATCAGGGAAATACAAATCAAAACCACAATGAGATACCACCTCACACCAGTCAGAATGGCTAAAATGAACAAGTCAGGAAATGACAGATGTTGGTGAGGATGTGGTGAAAGGGGAACCCTCCTACACTGTTGGTGGGAATGCAAGCTGGTGCAACCACTCTGGAAAACAGCATGCAGGTTCCTAAAAAAATTGAAAATAGAGCTACCTTATGACCCAGCAATTGCACTACTGGGTATTTACCCTAAAGATACAAACGTAGTGATCCGAAGGGGCACGTGCACCTGAATGTTTATAGCAGCAATGTCCACAATAGCCAAGTTATGGAAAGAACCTAGATGTCCATCAATAGATGAATGGATAAAGAAGAAGTGGTGTCTATATATACAATGGAATACTATGCAGCCATCAAAAGAAATGTAATCTTGCCATTTGCAATGACATGAATGGAACTAGAGGGTATTATCCTTCGCAAAATAAGTCAATCAGAGAAAGACAACTATCATATGATCTCCCTGATATGAGGAAGTGGAGATCCAATGGGGGTGGGGGTTAATGGGGTAGGAAAAGAGTAAATGAAACAAGACTGATTGGGAGGGAGACAAACCAAAAAAGACTCTTAATGTCCTAAAACAAACTGAGGGGCATGGGGGGCGAGGGGTGTTGGGAGAGGGTGGTGGGGTTTCATTATATGTTTATATAAAAAAATGTTTAAAAAATATTTATTTATTTATTTATTTACATACAGACATTCCTAACTTCCATCTTTATTTGGTTGTGATATGAGAATATGCCATGAATAAATTATTTGGGGATAAAATTTTTAGTGTATTTTTATAGTATCTCACATAATCAATATTTGTAGGTGGTCCATGAATATTTCAAAAGAAGTTATATTCTCTGCCAGGTAAACAATTTGATATAACTTGATTATTCAAATATCCTGATATTCTGTCCCTTTTACCCATAGGACTTACCATGGGCTGGTAGTGTTTTAAAATTCTGCTGTTTCACTTGTGTTTCTATTTATTTCCTCTTGCTTAAAGGTTCAATACTGCTATATCTACACTATTAGTTCTGACTTTATCTATATAAATCAGCATTTTTATGCTGGGATAAGCTTTTTGCTTTAGTTCTACCTTGATAATAATATGTCCATGGTAGATTGAATATACTTACTCATCTGTTAATGCAAGGCCTTTCTGTTTTCTATTATACGTGTTTTTCTTTATGCAGCAAATTACTGAATGCTTTTTAAGCCAATCTCACTTATCCAGTGTCTGATTTTTGTCAGCCTATGTTATGATCTATTTTATTGCTGTCACTTAAAAATTACTTAATATTTATCTTGCTAGAAAATGGTTTTTTGCTTTTATCTCTTTCAGTACTTTGGAAGGTGAACATTTGGTCTAAATTATCATAAATCTGTGGGATTTTCATAATTAAAATGTCACTTTCTTAAATTCTTTAATGAAATATTAGGACTATGGTGTTTTTATTATTTTGACTGCAGATTGATATTTAATCTATTTAATCTTATGATATAAATTGCATCAATTTTTACATAATTGTAATATTTTTAGTAGTTTTTAAATGTTTATGGTTTTAAATTATAGGCATAATAATATTATGAACTTTAGGTTTTAATGTGTAATTTTAACTTTTTCATATAATTTGTTTATATATATACACTTATATATATACATATATTATATATATACAGATATATATTATATCTGTATTTAATTCTTACTACCAGCTGTTTGCTACCACAACTTCCCAATCTTCAGTGTTTGCTTAATTCAGTTTTGTTTTTCTAAAAATACAGAAGCCACTTAGAATGGAATAAATACTCAGGTAACATATCTGAGACTATCTTCTTATTCACATCTGAAATTATTATCTTGACTGGGAATAAAATACTTCTAGCATGGTCAATTTTTTTTTCAAATCCTCATGGGAATAACTTTTGGGTATCATTTTATTATGGAAGTGAAAATATAGTGTCTTTTTAAAAAATTGTGATTGTACTCTTAATCCTCAAAATGTAAATTTTCATTAGATCATGTATTGGAATTAATCTCTGTTTATTTATTTTTTTCAAATAATGTGAGCCCCCTCAACTTCCCGTTTGAAGTCTTTTTCTCAAAGTAGGAGTTTTCTTCATTAGGTTTGCACTATTGCTTGTATCCTGGGGGGAACACCGGCTACTTGCCGATTAGTGCCCATCTTTATCCATCTGTATTAATAGCATCTGCCTCCTGCATGTGTTCTGATCTGCCTCAATGTCCATTTGATGTTTCCCTGTCCCAGTTCAATCACTGTTTTCAATATTGGTTCTATTTCTGTTATTGTGATTTAGTTTTATTGCCTTCTTATTACTTTGATCCCCTCTTATTTAACACATTAATTATTTTAAATCCTTTCTTGTATCAAAAGCAGATACTTGCTATCTTTCCTGAAAATCAGCGTATTTGGGGAAAGGGGTTTTCTTCTTAGCACTTAGCTCCCTTTCTCCTGCCTTGCTACTTTTCTTTAGGCCCCTGTTGATTTTTGAGCACCAAACCTTCTATTCTAATTGTTTGAGGATTAGAATCAATTAGAATTAGAAGTTTTTGAGGATTTACATCAATTTCCTTATAACTGGCCAGTTTCTTTGGCAGCAAGTTTCCACCAAATTCTGTGGCCTGCTTCTAGATGTGATATTGAATATGTTCTCCAGACTGTACAAAGATCATCCCTCCCATAAGTTCAGTGACTTACTTCAGTGATCAGTGGATTCTAAGTCTCTCAACACTGAAAAACAAGGCTACTTGGGAGGGAATTTTTGGTTGGCATTTGGACTTTAAATTCTGAATCAGGCCTGACACAGTTCACACAGGGCTGAACATCCAAATAGAAAGCTTTGCCAGGGTCTAAATGTCCAAAGAGAGAGAGAGCACTAAGTGAAAATGATGGAGACCTCAAAAAAGAACCAACTTATAAACCTGATCCATAAGTTTCTATCAATTTTGACCTTTTCCTATTTTTTCTCTTTCTAATGTTCAGGAAATTGGCCCAATTTTATTAAAACTTTACAAGGTTTTCTTGATGCTCTTCCTGCCACTGTCTTCCTGAAGTCCTAGAGTCATAAATTTTTCCATTTATAAAAATAATATATTTGTCAAAAATTGTTTCTCTTGGGTTGACTCATCCTTTTTCACTTAAAACAGAGTAAAGGAAGGACAGCATACCCAAAACGTGTTCTTTTTTTTTTTTTAAAGATTTTATTTATTTATTTGACAGACAGAGATCACAAGTAGGCAGAGAGGCAGGCAGAGAGAGAGGAGGAAGCAGGCTCCCTGCTGAGCAGAGAGCCCAATGTGGGGCTGGATCCCAGGACCTTGAAATCATGACCTGAGCCTAAGGCAAAGGCTTTAACCCACTGAGCCACCCAGGCGCCCCCCAAATGTGTTCCTTCATGAGGCTGTGTAGTGACGACAATAATCACCCTGTTGACGAATAATTCCATCAACAGCTTAGGCACACACATTTTTCTTAGAAATAATTTTTGGTTTTCTTTTGTTTTTGTTGTTAAATTAAACACCTATCTGTTGAAAAGTTTACATGCCATTATATGCATTGTGGTGGTTTTATGGAGTCGATTTTCCTCGCCTTGAAAAGGTGTTGGCCTTAGTAAAATGAACTGAACATGATTGGTTTTGACTTTTGAGGGTAAAGCAAGGAAAGAGTATATCGTGTCTGCCTGGTTCTCAGTCTTATTCTGAAAAGAGATTCTTACTCTTGGGATGCAGCTTCTACGCTGTGAGGAAGCCCAGGTGATTTGGAGGGGCCACGTGCAGGTGTTCAAGCAGACAGCCCCAGCAGAAGCCACAGCCCAACAGCCAGCATCCATCACCAAACAGGGGCATGCAGAAGACTTCAGTGTTGACATTGCGTGACAGCAGCTGCACAGGAGACCCTGACAGAGGAGTGCACTGCTGACTCAGTCCACAATTAGAGCTGCAAAAGGTAATAAGAATGAATATCATTGTTCTTTCACACCACTACATTTGTGTTGCTTTGCGAAGCAACTGGAGATACCTGGCACAGTATGATATTTGAATTTTTATTAAACTCAGTAACAGGAATCTGATTCCACATCTAACAGTGTTAATTCTTCTCTTCTGTCTTTTTTGAATACAGAAAAGATTTTCTTCTAATTAGATTTACTTAATTTTTGGACTGAGAGTAAAAGCAAGGATAGTAGAAAATAGGGAAGGCTAAAAGGCACGGAGACTAACTTGCTTGCACCAAATTGCATCTAACCCTTGCCTTAGGCTCAGCCTGAGCTTGCAGATATCTAAGTGAAAGTCTAGGCATTGTTAAAAAAGGAGGTCTTCAGAATTCTGGGTATTCTCCTTCTCCCTGGTAGTTTCCATGTACTGTCACACACTGTAAACATTTAAGTGTGTAATTTAACATTCTATTCAGCCAAAATACCTAAGTGGGGAACAGAGGAACGTCTCAAGTCTACACCAATTCCTAGCAAATGGAGAACCAAGTTCAATAAATCAATTTTTTTCTTGTAATTTTTTATATATGTAAATTCTTTTTAATTTGAGCAAATTGCTAGGCCATTTCATATTGGTTTATGACAAAGATCTGGAAACAAACTGAGTACTAAGTAATTTCTTTTATTTTAATCTTTTATTTTATTTTATTTTTCTCAAAGTTTTTATTTAAGTTTCTGTGAGTTAACATACATTATAATATTAGTTTCAGGTGCAAAATTCAGTGATTCAGCACTTACATACAACATCTTGTGTCCATCACAACAAATGCCCTCCTTAATACCTGGGACCAATTTAATCCACCCACCAACAACCTCCCCTTCAGTAACCCTCAGTTTATTCTCTATAGTCATTTCTAAAGTAGAAATTTTGAGGCATGCTTGCTCTATATACATTATGAGAGAAAGGGAAACAAATACCTCCTTACTGTTGATATATAAGGAAAGACATTTTAGAATTCAGCACAATTTAAAACTGATCATCAATATAAAATAACTAGTAAATAAAACATTTTAAAAGTTGATTTCTCATATGTAGAAAAACATAGTTCATTGAAAATGTAGATCTTTAGAATATTGGTGCTGTGACACTTCACAACTTGTTCAATTTTAACAATAACGAATTTGATTTGTGTTCACCATTGGATTATGGAATGATCTTGAGAAAATCACTTAACTTTCAGAGAAATCAAGAGGCAACAACAAGGGCCATTCAGGGCTAGAGGAAGCGTCTACCAGAAGATAAATGGTATTAGGTAGAAATGGTAGAGAGATTAAAGGTTAAGGTTTTATGCTTTTCTAATTTCTTTGTAATTCTACTTACAATTAGACCTCTGTGACATTAGTCAACTCTTAGGATTAAACAACACTGAGCTTTTCATTTTCATTGGGACTGAGACATCAAGTGGTCCTGGGCAAATGTATCCTGCTAGTTGTAGTTACTGTGAGAGGATATGTCTCTGCTGGTCCCTTTGGTAGTGTGATTCTTTACTAAATTATCTATTTATTATCTATCTATTTATTATCTATTTATTATCAGGTATCTATTTATTATCAGGTAAAATTAACCATTTTTGCCAATATTGAACTGGAAAGCCATAGAAACAAACCACTGAACTTAGCTGCTTTGAAGGCAAATTATGACAAAGAGAATTGTAAAATTGGTCCTTGGGATCCCAGGATAGCCATTTTCACTGACCTGCTCCAGCTGGT
>ML105048.1:22017-80364 GCA_003697995.1 Taxidea taxus jeffersonii | reverse complement strand
CTCTGCCTACTTGTGATCTGTCTCTGTCAAATAAATAAATAAAATCTTAAAAAAAAAAAAAGAAAGAAAAGCATGCCTCCTGGTTAGTATTAGATTTTTAGAATGTACAGATGGAAAATAATTAATGGAAATCACCTCAAATAGATTATTTTGCATTATGCTTCACTGAGTATAGGAGTCATCTAGAAGTTTCTAATTTTTTTCCCTGGAGACCATCACAAAACACAGTCCCAAAAAAAAGGGTGGGGTGGATGGGGAAACAATCTGCAAATGCATACTTGAAAGATGCCCTTTCCTGCCTAGTTATAGAGTGAAATCGATATCAACCTCCATATTTGTTGACCTGTTGGTGAGATGGAAACTAAAACGTGAAAAAAATGAAAGTTTTCCTTAATGATAGATTTTCCCCCCCTCTTTTAGATGCAGCTAGTGCGAACAATCTAATGACTAGAAAGTTCTTCAGACCTCTATATAGTGCTGAAGAATGTCATGTTGAGAAGGGGCATGCTTCCCCTGTATCATTGTGCCTTAATCTTCTTAGATTTTTCTACAAAGAAATCATATTAATCAAATCTCCTTTCTGTTATATGAAAGGTACAGGCTGACTAATGCTCCACTTTGGGTGAAATTGGATATGGGAGAAAATCCTGACTTGAAATAATACCAGACTTTCTATAATCTTGTGTTGCTGGAGTCTTAGTTCAGGATTGTAATTTCCAGCTCAGTTTTTGTGAAATCTGAGTCCTGTCAATGAGCCCAAGAGATATTGCACACTTCTGAGAGGCAAAACAAAAGAAAAACAAAACCAACCTCCATCCTAAAAAACAGAAAACAACACAAAACAAAAAACCAATTTGAATATATTTAAATACAAAAATAAATATTTGCTTTAAAAAGGTTTAACAGTAGGTTTTATGTAAATTCAAATCAAATAAAGAACAGCAATTACATGTTACAAGTACTAAAAGGCAGAAAATGCAGTTCATGAACTTTGCTTGTTATAAAAAGGCAAAAGGTATCCACCATGTAAGCTGACTTTTTAAGAAGAATTCAGAATCTATTGATCTAAAATATGGTTGCTTTTTCAGAATGTTTTTCTTGAGAAACTTGCTTCAACAGTTCATCTATTAAAATATTTTAGAATCCTTTGGAAACTGTATTTTTGATCTTAACATATCTAACTTGAGTATCTTTTGGGGAGAGGCTGCGCTTTTGTGAAAGTATGAAGTCACTAGGAATAGACAGCCCAGAAGTAAATCCATGTATATATGGTCAATTGATCTTAGACAAGGGTGCAAGAATACACAACGGGGAAAGGAGAGTGTCTTCAATAAACGGTGTTAGGAAAAATGATTATCCACATGCAAAAGAATGCAATTGGATCCTTATTTTACACAATACACAAAAGTTAAGTTGAAATGGATGAAAGATTTCAATGTAAGATCGAAAACCATAAAACTCCTAGAAGAAAAGATAGGGGAAACATTTCTTGACATTGGTCTTGGCAATGATTTCTTGCCAAAAGCATAGGCACCAAAAGCATAGGCACCAAAAGCAAGAATAGATAAATGGGACCAAAAGCATAGGCAACAAAAAGCAAGAATAGATAAATGGGACTATGTCAAACTAAAAAGCTTTTCACAGCAAAGGAAACCAACAAAATGTAAAGGTAAACTTTCAAATGGGATAAAATATTTGCAAACCACCCATTAAGGTGTTAATATCCAAAAAATACAAGAAACTCATACAACTCAATAGCAAAAAAAAAAACCAAAAACCAACTGAACTAAAAATTGGGCACAGGGGCACCTGGGTGGCTCAGTTGGTTAAGCATCCATTTCTCGGTTTTGACTCAGGTTATGATCTCAGGGTTCTGGGATGGAGTCCTATGTCAAGCTTCCCCTTTCTTTTTCCCCCTGCCCCCTCCCTGTTTGTGTGCACATGTGTGCATGCTCTCTCTAATAAAAAAAATAAATCTTTAAAAATTTTTTTAAAAATTGGGCGTAAGAACTGAGTGGACATTTTGCTAAGGAAGATATGCAAGTGGCCAACAGGTATATGGAAAACACTAATCATTAAGGAAATGCAAATCAAAACCACAATGAAATAGCCCCTCGTACTTGGTAGAATGGCTTTATCAAAAAGACAAGAAATAACAAGTATTTGCAAGGGTGTGGCGAAAGCCATGAGAAAGAAGGAAATCCTGTCATTTACAACAACATAGAGGAACCTGGAGGATATTATGGTAAAGTGAATAGGCCAGACACAGAAGGATCAATGATACCACTTATGTGAGGAATCTGACCTGGTCAAACTCATAGAACTCATAGAAGCATTTAGCTGTAGGGTCTACCTAGTCTCTTCAATTCTAAGAAGTCCCTCATCTTTTAATTTTTTTTGGTCTTTCATGATCATGACTTTTTATTTTTTTAAAAAGATTTTATTTATTTTAGAGAGAGAGAGTGAGAGAGAGCGCACAAACAGGGGGAGAGGCAGGCAGAGGGAGAAGTAGGCTCCCCACTGAGCAGGGAGCCCGATGTGGCACTAGATTCTTGAACCCTGGTATCATGACCTGAGCCGAAGGCAGATGCTTAACTGACTGAGCCACCAGGTACCATGACTTTTTAAAAGTATTGGCCAAGAGGTGCCGGGGTGGCTCAGTCATTAAGTGTCTGCCTTTGGCTCTTAGGTCATGATCCTGGGGTCCTGGGATTGGGGTCCCTGCTCGGCCAAAAGCCTGCTTCTCCCTCTCCCACTCCCCCCTGCTTGTGTTCCCTCTCTTGCTGTCTCTCTCTCTCTCTGTCAAATAAATAAATAAAATCTTAAATAAATAAATAAATAAATATATAAAAGTATTGGCCAATTATTGTTGCATTAAATGTCTTCAATTTGGGTTTATTGGATATTTCCTCATGATTAAATTCAGGTTTTGCATTTTTTGCTAAAATACCTTAGAAGTGTTGTTATAATCTTAGTGCATCACATTAGAGGCACTTGATTTGGATTTTTCCATCACTGGTGATGTTAACTTTTAGTATTTGGTTTAGGCGGTATCTGCCAGATTTTTCTACTGTAAGTATGCCACTTTTGGCTTTGACATTTGAAAATGTAATTCAAAAAGTGTACTGAACAAGAGCAAATATATACAGTCCCTCAACACCACTTACTGGATAGAGAGTTTTATTTACTAAAGAAGTCTCATTCATTTGCTGTCAAATGACATTTTGAGGCAATAAACTTTCTGTTTTTCATTATGTTTTGCCCTGAATTTTAGCATCTATTAATTATACTTGCCAAGACAGTTACCAGAGTGGTGTTTGCTGTATGGTGATTTTCTATTTCTATTATCTACTATTAGTTACTAATGGAATTCTATAGCAAGGAAAAGATGTCTTTGTTTATATCAGTAGAGACTGCATGAATTCTTATTCTACGAGTTAAAATCTATTACTATAATTATTTATTTTGTTGCTCAAATGTTCTCCAAATTGGCCATTGGGAGACTCCTCAAGTTTAGAGTCCACATTCTTTTTTTTTTTTAAAGATTTTATTTATTTATTTGTTATAGAGAGAGAGAGAGCGAGCACAGGCAGACAGAGTGGTAGGCAGAGGCAGAGGGAGAAGCAGGCTCCCTGCCGAGCATGGAGCCCGATGTGGAACTTGATCCCAGGACGCTGGGATCATGACCTGAGCCGAAGGCAGCTGCTTAACCAACTGAGCCACCCAGGCATCCCTAGAGTCCACATTCTTAACTACTACTTTAAACTCCTTCTTTATAGTTGTGCTCATTTACTTCAGATAGGCCCTGTGCAATCCTGTTTTAATAGGTCCTCATTTACATGAATAACAGGTGGCTTATTTTGGCTTCTGGATATGATACTATGTCCTTTTTTTTTTTTTTTAAAGCAATTCCTAATCTATCATACCCCAGGTTTATCTGTCACTCTCTCACAATTTTTGCTATAGACTTCACATACGGGAATTTTTCAACTTCAAAGACTATTCATAAATATCCTATACAGGCAGTAAGGATTCAACTATTTTCAGTATTTTTATTATCTTCAATTGGATTAATTCAACAAAATTTATTTCAAGGCACACTGGAGAGGAAAAAAGAATAAAACCTATTCTCTGATCTCAACCAACTTGCTAGCCAGTGGGAAAACCAGACATAGATGCAATTACAATGTAAGTGATGTGATAACTATTTGAACAAAATGTTATGGAAACATAAAAAAGGCTGCATTTCATTCCAACTTAGGGGTGGATTAGGGTGATGGAGAGAGAAGGGCAAGAAAGTGGGGGCATGTGAGATCTTCTCTGAGGTTTACCAAATGAGGACAAAAGATATGAATGTTAATCTGAAGAAAATGTCTGCCAGACAACTCTTTTTTTTTTTTTTTTTTTTTTTCCATTTGGTCTTTATCTTCATTCTTCTGAGACTATGTTTCTTTTTAGTTTCAAAAATCCTGAAAACTAAAGGTCAAAGAGGCTTACATTTTTACAACTAATTGCTGAGACATGGAACTGATGGTGACCTAGGGGTGATAACCTAGAAGTGTAATGAGAATGGGTTAAGTTTATATCACTTTGCACTGTAGTATAGCCCAGTCTTGAGAATGGAGAATCAGAGCAAGCCTGGGCTGGGGATGTCTTATTTGACCCCCTTTCCCCCCTTGCTTTTCATTTCTCTTGGCAAAAGTAGAACTACCTCTCCATGTTATCTAGCTGGGTTCAGAAAGAGCTTCTGTCATGATATCCCTTTTCCAGTTATCTAATCAGGGAACAGGATGAGGAATTCCAGCACAGTGGATTGCATTTCTGAGTAATACGCAAGTATCAAGAGAGAGTTTCTGGAAGGTGATGATGGTGGTAGTGGGGACTCTTGCAGTGCTTTTGTGTAAACAGTTGCCTCTTTTTGAAGTAGCTTTTTTTCTTTTAGCATGCAATGCAACTGCTGCTGGGATCCTCTTTTTTCCCACTGCTTTTGGTACCCAAGGCATTTGTAGCTTCTGAGCACGAGGGGTGAGGCTATTTGGCTCCTAGAGGGTCTCTGCTGAAGTTTTTGATGCCTTGAAATTCTTCAGGCCTGAGGCCTGCCAGAGAGCAGGGCAGAAAACATAGCAGCCTGGTGAATGAATACTCAAGTGAGCTTCAGAAGGAGAAAACTGGCTCTCACAATCTGGTGGAGAATGAAACAGAAAATGCCATGTGCTTTTGTGCAGAAAATAATAGTGAAACTAATTAGCATTACAGAGATGTGGATATGTGGGTATAAATTTCCAGAATTATAACTGAATAAAAGGTGAACTTAATACATATAAAACACTTGGAAAAGGACTGGCTCTGAACAACTTCTGAAAATTATTTATTTATTACTAAATGATTTCTATAATGCTGGCACCAAGAGATTTGGGTCTTGTCCACTCTTATAGTCTTCTTTTTTTATTTTTTTATTTTTATTTTAAAAAATATTTTATTTATTTATTTGTCAGAGAGAGAGAGAGAGCAAGCACAGGCAGACAGAGTGGCAGGCAGAGGCAGAGGGAGAAGCAGGCTCCCTGCCGAGCAAGGAGCCCAATGTGGGACTCGATCCCAGGACGCTGGGATCATGACCTGAGCCAAAGGCAGCCGCTTAACCAACTGAGCCACCCAGGCGTCCCTCTTACAGTCTTCTTATGAGGAACATAAATACTTAGAAATATGCATATATGTATGTAATGGCTTTTCTATATATAATTCATGTTTACATGTACAATTTATATTCCAACCAAGAGTGTTGTTTGGATGGCTTATTTGTGATTTGATAAGTGAAAAATCCTAAAAATATTTTTATAAGAGAATTGATTCTCATCCTCTATTATATGCCTTCTTATTCAGTAAACACAGAGAGCTGAACATATACTTGATTTGTAAGACAAAAGAAATCAAAGACAGAAGTTCTCTCAAAGTTTCCATCAAGTGGTTTAAAAATTATTATTGACTTTAAGTCCTGAATTGAAGTTCTTTTGTTAAACAAATGTGAGTATATGTGTACACGCACACACACAAATACAAATACATACTAATCTGAAAGATGAGCTGGAAATGAGCCTACAAGAAAATACTAACTCAAAAGTGATAATGTTATATGATAATATTATAACATTATCAAAAGTAGTCCTGCATCTGTGGAGTAGTTTTACCTTCTATTTGTATCACAACCACCTTTGAGAAGTCCTTTTTGCTTGGGGGGCTACATCAAGAGCAAGAGGTTGCTTCATTCTTGGTTCCTTAGAGAGTTAGACTGTTTGGCCAGAGTTATGGAAAACGGATTGTGTCACAAGTGAAGTTACGGTTTCAGGACTGCGTCCAAATATTCCAGCTTTGGTTATAGGGGTAAAGAGCTGAGGATTCTTGAAGCAGTCTTTTTGGTCAAACAATTTAACAGGCAGTGGGTCTGGTGCCAGTGATTCCATTTCTAAAGGATTTGTCTTTGAAGTGTTTGTTCCTCAACATGTTTTTCCAGCCAAACATATGCCTGTGATTTGAAATCAGCTTAAGAATTTTCTTTCACACTTTAGTGTTCATGTTTAGTTTGCTGGCATTAAAAGACACAAAATAAACTTGTTTAGTTACTCAAATCCCTACAGTGATTTTGCAACTAAGGTTAATTCTCAAGGGTGGAGTTTAGTTATCTCTGACTCTACATAAACTTTTTTTTTTTTTAAAGATTTATTTATTTATTTGACAGACAGAGATCACAAGTAGGCAGAGAGGCAGGCAGAGAGAGAGGGGGAAGCAGGCTCCCCGCCGAACGGAGAGCCCGATGCGGGGCTCGATCCCAGGACCCTGGGATCATGATCTGAGCCGAAAGCAGAGGCTTTAACCCACTGAGCCACCCAGGCGCCCCTCTACATAAACTTTTTGAAGCTGTTTTTTCAATAAATTTATTTCTGTTGAAGGGTTAAAAGAAAATGTGCTCGTTTGCATATACTTTGCATCTAACAGGTTTTTTTTTAAGAAAATTATTTCTTAACTGTTAACTATTGTCTTAGTAGTTTAAAGTTTTTAGTTTGCAAGGGAATATAGAGGTTACTCCTGATGAGCATTATATCTGGCTATTGCCTCGAAACTCTACTCATTGGATTACTTCTTGAGAATTCATTGACTGCATGGGAGCAAAAGATTGAAACACTGAGATCTCTGTTTTCTGCCTTGTCCTAGAGAGATAAGACTCATGTTTGATAAAACATTGTATCCACTGTAGGTGAACTGCCTATGATTTTGTTGGCTTGGTGAATGCTCATCAGGATTCAAATGTTGAAGGATAGAGAAAGAGGCCAAAGTAAGAGCATCAAGCTCATTAGAATAACTGAGATGAGATCTCTTGGGAAGGAACCAAGGAAGGAAAAAGTAGGACTTAGATTTTCTCTTCCAGGGGACTGATTTTCAGATCCTGAAAGACCAATTCTGACCACTAGAGACCTTTTTAAAGCCATTCTCCCCTTAAGTATGGAAAATCCTAGTCACACAGTGGTATGGACTGCATATTTGTGTCCCCCCCCTTCAAATGCTGAAGCCCTAATCCTCAATGCAATGGTATTTAGAGGTGGGGCTTTGATAGATATTTCAGGTAGAGCTCTCATGAATTGTCTTTATAAGAAGAGACAGGAGAGAGACATCTCTTTCCATCATGTGAGTATTCAGCAAGAAGACAGCCATCTGCAAACCAGGGAGAGGGGAATCACTGGATACCAAATCTGTTGGCACCTTGATCCCAGCTTCTAGAACTGTGAGAAATAACTATTTACTGTTTAAGCCACCTAGTCTATGGCATTTTGTCACAGCAGCCTGAACTGAGACACACAATTCCTTAACAAAAGCACCAGAGTTTACAGATAAAAAGGTTATGAATTGTTTGGGTACTACATGTTTAGAAGTCCAGACCTGGTTGTTTCAGTTGGTGCTATTTCTTGGATTTAGGTAACTTGGAATACCCCTTTATTCAGGTCCTTTTTAAGTACTCACCTAAATGAGGTGATTCTGATGCCTTGTGGCTCCAGTGATAGGTGGCACCTTGTTTGTTTCCTGTGGTGAAATCACTGTTGCTCTTGTGAATGGTCATTTGGATTCAAAGGCTGGAGGCTGGAGAAAGAGACTTAAGTAGGAGCAGGTACTTTTCACCCAGGAGATTGACTTACCTTGAGAAGTCTACTAGGTTCTCATTTCCTCTTAGTGGATCTTCATTGTACTCATTGGGCCCATTGACATCTGAAACCAAGATAATAGACTATCATGGATTCCTCTAGTTTACTGTACCTAAGTTAATAGCTTTGTCCACTTCTCTAGGCTCAAGCCTTGGAAGGATAGCACTTTCAGAGTTATCACATTTGTTATGGGTACTTTTATTTTTTTTTAAAGATTTTATTTATTTATTTGACAGACAGAGATCACAAGTAGGCAGAGAGGCAGGCAGAGAGAGAAGAGGAGAGCTGAGCAGAGAGCCTGATGTGGGGCTTGATCCAAGGACCCTGAGATCATGACCTGAGCTGAAGGGAGAGGCTTAACCCACTGAGCTACACAAGCGTCCCTATTATGGGTACTTTTAAACATACAGTGTATACTTAAACATGAGTTTCATTTGGTCACAGAGTGATGTTTTAGGAAAAAATTGGATTTATTTTTCCCATTTTCTTCCTTTTTGATTTCACATTATCTCAATTTTCTTTTCAGCTAAATCAGACCTCCATACCATGTACTTTTCTTTCAAAAGACAACCAATTGCCATGATTATCAAATTTGGTGTGGAGGTTGCTTCTATAAGAGGTTGCCTTAATTTATGACACTCAATCATTCAACACACATTTTTGCTGATTTCTTCTATGTGCTAAGCTTTGTGTGAAGAGGTAATCAGATAATGACAAATATGTTATGGTTTTGCTCTCGGCTCATGATCTAGGGAGAGACATGGCATATTAACAATTAACTAATATATTAATTGCTATATTAGTAGCACAAATGAAGTCCTATAGGGACATAGAGGAGCTTTATTCTTCTGGGAGACTGAGACCAGCAAAGATCCCGATGGGAGACAACATATGTATTATATCCATATATATATATTCATATATATATGACATACATATCATATATATATATGTTACTATGGTAACTACAGTCTCAGCTTTGAAAGACTGAGGGTTGGTCCAATCATGGTGACCCAACCTGTTAAGTGTATTTTTATTCTCTACTAACTGCAACCTGAGTCACTATGTAACATTTTATTTTGATAGAAAATGGAAATATTGCATTATACCTTTGTAAGGTACTGTATCACATCCTAAGAATGAAAGAGGAAGGAAAGCAGATGTTGAGGGATATGGCCACTAAACAAATTAAACTAAATTTTTCTTTCTCTTCTAATGCCTACCTCTTTACAGCAGAGACTTTGAAGGAAAATTGGTACAGTTTTCTACTTGGAATGATAATTTTAAGAAAGACAGAGATGGAGAGAGAAGAGAAAGAAGAATAAAGGAGACACTATAGTTTCAGAATTTCCTTGTAGGACAGATTTGGGGTGGCTGTCAGGAGATGAGAACAGAGGAATTTCTTGTAGTATATGGGAAACTACCCAGTGGTTTTATTTAGGGTTTTATGTTTATTTGGGTGGCTTGGAAGGGGTTATTTGACATTTTTGGTGGGGAAGCTCTCAAGTCATTCCTTGTTTCCACTGGTGATAAGGTGCTCAGGAAAAAATGCAAATACTTTTATTGGGAGGTAATTTATTAAAAAGCATTTTCATACAAAGGAATGTTACTCAATTTTAGAATTAAAACCCTGGAATAGAACTTTAGAAAGTTCTGACATGTAGATTTGTTTAAAGGAACTTTACTTGACTCCAAAAGAATGCAGTATCTTATCCTTGATATAATTTAAAGAGATGAGTTTAAGTAGTCCAAGGAAACAGTTTCTCTAACCTCAGGGAAACAGAATAAGGTAGTGCCCAAATAAAACCACAGTTATCCACTTGTCTTACTAGCCCACTCCCTGCTCCATGTTTTTTTGTCTCAGTGCCTGCAGTGCTAAGGGAAAATAGAAACCTATTCAAGTGTGCCAGAGGACAGTGCCTTTAGAACTCTCCTGAGAGCCAACTGGTTAGATGAATCATTAAATGTCTCTCCACTCAGTCTGCTCAGTGCTGCATTGCTCTGGATCATATCCACATTCCTACCTTTGACTCTAAACCAAAGTTAGGACTTGGCTTGTTCCTTTTGGCACACTTTCATATCGTGAGCACATTTTGTGATATGTCCATCTACACCGCTATCTAAATAAAAGCAGACTTATGGGGAATGTGGTTGAGAGTTCACTTAAGATCCTTCACAGGCTCCTGCCTGCCACTTCTAGATTGGCAGCCACAAATGAGGTTAATCATGACTGTATTAAATACAGTAGAGTGGTCTGGTCATACATTACACCTGGGAGTGTTGAGTCCTGCTCTGAATCAAATGTCTGGGTACTGTTTTGGTGACTTGAGCGTTAACTGTGTTGATTTGTCAGGGGAACAAGTCAACGAATCTTAGCTAAATAGTTTGTGGTATATTATTAGGAATGTTAGATAAGGCAGTTTCATGTAACTCCTATCATTGTGCATTCTTGGATTGAAAATAAGCCAATCTCTCAACAGTTTGGAGAGAAAGCCTTAAAACTGGCCCTTTGAAAACTATGAGAATGAAAATGATATGTGGAGACACTTGGAAGAGTACCTCTATGTCCTCCAACTTGCTAATGTAAAAAATATGAAAGATCTAGATGTTTGCTATGAAAATACAAATGGGAAATATACCACCAATTCTAAGAGCTGAAGATCTTCCTGCCATTTCCCAGATGGTTACCTAAGTTATTGAAATCATAACTGATTTAATTTGATGTGTTAATGTATACTCTGTAAACCATATGGAACCCATGACATCCCCAGTCTGCAATCAACAGTAATATTAAGAAAGGAGAAAAAAGGAATTGTTAGTATTGATAAACATTTTAATTAATGCCCATTAAAAAAAGGCAAATGCTTGTATGGGCATGATTCATTATCAGATTTTTAGAGGGCAAATCTCCAGAGAACCACATGTCAGTTACTTAGAAAGCTTTCCAAGGACCAGTCATCTACGTAACATCTTGCATAAAAGCAATGGTGATTTCATCAGGACTGTTGGAGAACACAAAATGATGTATCATAAGTAATCTTAATCTTTAATTAATAATGAAAGGGTAACAGTCAAATGGTTTTGCTCTTATTCAACTATTATGATACAGCCAGTTAATTGCAACTTATGAATAGAGGTAAAATTTCCAGCCCTAAATTATAAATGATGTTGAAATGTGACTTCATTATTTAATGCTGGGTAGCTGTTAAGCTTTGCCAACAGCAGAGCTCAACTTTTATTTTTTAAAAAATTTTATTTATTTATTTATTTATTTAGAGGGGTGGAGATGGGCAGAGAGAATCTCAAGCAGGCTCCACACCCAGCACAGAACCAGAAGTGGGGCTTGATCCCACAACCCCAAGATCATGACCTAAGCTGAAATCAAGAGTCAGGTGCTCAACCAACTGAGCTGCCCAGGTGCCCCTCAAATTTTAGTTCCCAAGGAAGAGCAAACATACCGACTATGCAATATGCCACTTTGAATGCACGTTTTTGCAAATTCTATTCTTAAGTTTTCAAATGAGGACTCATATATTTACTCTCATGGTAAGGGTTATTGTTTGACTTTATAGGAAGGGAAATTTGGTTATCAAATTCTTTACATCCTTACAATTTGTTTTTTTATTTCACCACAGAAAGAAATGGATAGGCAGCTTATGCATTTCACTTGATGATGTATATTTACCCTTTGGAAGTAGGTCTGTTCATAGAACTACTTCTGTTTAGTAAAAAGCAAATTTCTCTTCAATAGCTGGATAATTAGTACTAATTGGAGATACCCAAAAGACTGTTCATTTTTAGATTTTACTCTTTTTTGAGAGTTTGGACATCTTTAGGTGTTGTCCAGGTAGACTCCTGTAAGAAGAAATTTCTGTCATACTTCTAAACCAAGCTTTCTCAGAATTTAGGAGTACGTGATACTATTTAAACATGGTTTTGCCTTCTCAGCAGAATGACCACTGGGACTTACGGGTCTTTCCTCTCTCTATCCTTATAAATCTATTTTATAAACAAATATATAATACGAAATTCCTCACTATCATAACCTCAGAACATTTGAATAGATTGTCAAAGGAGTTTGTGGAGATGTTCAGGAGCTTAAGCAACTTCCTAGATGACTTAGATATTCAGTCGCTTAAAAGCAGATTATCTCTAGAAATTCTTGTGCTATGATATTAACATTATATATGAAGCTATTTTTCAGAGAATAGAAAAGTTAAGATAATTAACTAAAATATTATTTTATTCTTTAACAGCACTCAGGTTCTCCCTAGCCCTGAAATGTTTTATACAGTTTTCTAATCATTCTGTTTCTGGACTGTATTAAGCATAACTGTTATTCTCATTGCTGAATTCCCTGCTGGGTACCCTGGTTTTCAGACAATGACATACACCAGACCATTCTGTCTAATATAGTAAAAAAAAAAAATTTGGAAGGATAGTTCAGAGTGGGAAGGGAAGCGAGCAAAAGAAAAAAAGTGTATATTTTTCTACTTGAAAATGTAGTGTGTTTTGATTGTATAAGCCTTCAAAAAGATAAAAAAGTATGAATAACAAGACAGCTTTCACTTCTAAGATGCATGTATAATTAGATAAAATTATTTGAAATACATGGACAATCTCTTACATAAATTATGAAAATTGCATTATATATATATTTTAACCTAGATATGACCACCTCAGTTAGGTGGCCCTGAGGACACAGAACACGCGATTTTCTATGTTAATGTCCTTCTATCACTTATGTTCTTTCATCACTTTCTTCTTTTAGTCACAGACTTAATTGTTGCCTTTGCATTATCCCTTCCTAGGCCGGCTCCTCTCTGGGACGGCAGGTAGGTACTATGGGTTAGTACATTGGGGAAGAATCTGTGGAAGAAGAATTAATGGGGTTGAGAGGCAACTGGAATGAGAAGAGAGGGGTACAATTTCTCTATACACTCTTTTCCATTCCCTTCCATTCTTATATCCTAATTTTAACTATATCTTCAATTAGTACCTCTACTGAATGTCTCTCAGATCTATTTTTTTAGAATATTTTTCTGAAACTTCCAGTTGTCTTCTGGGCATTTCCACCTAAATATCCAGACTCTTGAAACATGATGCACAATATTTCACCCTCTTTGCCAATCACAGCTTTTCCTTTCAACTTCCCACTTGTGTTAATAGTAGCACAGTTAAATTAGTTATTGGTCTTGAAGTTTGGAAGCCAGTTTTCAGTGGCCATTTTCTCTTACTTGTCCATATCCAAAGAGTTCTTAAATCACATCTATTGCTTTTCATCAACATCTTTTAATTTGCTCCCTTCTTTCCAATTCTGTTGTAACCTCCCCACCAAGTTTGAGTTCTTACTGTATCTTTCAATAGCCTTCTAATTGGTTTCCCTATTTCCAGTTTCTTTTCCTTTTAAATGGTCTAATTTAAAGCTAATTTTATGACTTATAATTTAATGGCTTGTCATTAGATAGTCAATAAATACTTATCTTTCAGCCTAACATTTATTGATTGTCTATAGTCTGACCCAAATCTAAAATATCCATGTAATTTTTCTATACTGGAGACTAGCAGTGAAACATAGACTTTCCAAAAAGAAAAACAAACTTAAGAGAATTTGTCATCTGTATCTACATAATAAGAAACACAAGAAGGACAATAATAAATGATGAAGCACAAAATTATAGGAAGGAATGAAGATCACCAGAATGAGTAAATATAAAGAATGCTGATTATTTAAAGAAATAATAATAAAGATGTCTCTTGGGTTTTAACATGTAGAAGTAAAATATATGGCAAGCACAAAGAGCAAGATGGAGAAAAGGAGTTATAAGGTTGGTGCATTATTAAGGAAATGGTAAAAGTATGAATTCAATTCATAATAATTCAAGAATTATGAATTATGAAGATGATGTTTAAGAAACTCATGTATCTTCTGCAGGACAGGAGTTATTGTTTAAGACTTCTTAGGACCACTTTTTTTAAAAAAGATTTTATTCATTTATTTGACAGACAGAGATCACAAGTAGGCAGAGAGGCAGGCAGAGAGAGAGAAAGGGAAGCAGGTTCCCCACTGAGCAGAGAGCCCGACATGGGGCTCAATCCCAGGACCCTGGGATCATGACCTGAACCAAAGGCAGGGGCTTTAACCCACTGAGCCACCCAGGTGCCCCAGGACCACTTTTATTACAGGCATTGGATGGCTTCCTGTTTGTGGTGAGTAGTGATGAAAACCTTGTATTTCTGTCAGAAAATGTCACATGATCCTTGCAATATAAGCAAGAGGACCTAGTTAACACAAGTGTCTGCAATATCTTACACTAGAGGAAAGAAAGGATTTTCTTAAAGATTTATCAAAATCTACAGTAGGTGAAGTTGCCTGAACAAATGAGACCCAGAGACAAAATGGCCATACATTTAATTGCCATATTTTGACAAAAACACCACATGATATTCTGGAAGACATAAACACTAGTCCTGAAATGCACCAGAAATATGAAACAATGTGGGGCTCTGCCCTGTCTCAGCTTCTGGCTATGACTGGAGGAAAGGGAAGAGATATTGCAGTCTCTAGGGCAACCTCTTGAAGAATCATACATAAAGACAAGCGAGGAGCTAAAGATGGGATAACATAACATATTTGATTAATCCAAAAGAAGGCAAGAAGGCAGAATAAAGAACAAAAAACCATATGGGACAAATACTAGGGAAATATATAAGTATGTAAGTATTTATATCAGTAATGACAGTAAATTCACTGGAATAAACACTCCAAGTAGAAGGCAAATACTGTCAGATTAGATAAACTATGTCCTATTTATAGGAGACATTCATTAAATAAAAGGTCATAGATAGGTTGATAGTAAAATGATGGAAAAGATACACCACATGAACACTAACCAAAGCAAGCTAGTGTGGTTATAATATCAAAGTAGACTTCAAGGCAAAAAATACTACTGGAAAAAGAAAAGAATTCTTAATGCTGAAAGATCCAATTCAATAGGAAGAAAACAACTGTGCATAGTATAACTTCAAAATACAGAAAGCAAAATTATAAGATTAAACAGACAAATAGATGTTAATACCCTCTTGCAGTTATTGATTGGCACATGTACAAAAAATAGTAAGAATACAGAATATTTGAACAACACCATTAAACACCTTGACCTAGATGGCTTTCATAGAACACAGCCTACAACAACTGCAGAATGTCCATTTTTTTTCAAATGTCCTTGGAGTATTTATAAAAATAGACTATGCTGGGACATGAAAGTTTTACCAAACATCAAAGGATCCTACAGAATATTCTTTCACCACAGTGGAATTAAAATAGAATTCAATAATATAATAATAACTAGGGGCACTGCAGTTGGTTAAGTGTTCAACTCTTGGTTTCAGCTCAGGTTGTGATCTCAGGGTCATGAGATCCTGTCCCACCTCAAGCTTCCCACTCAACAGGGAGTCTGCTTGAGATTCTCTCTTCCTCTCCTCCTCCCCTCCTGCTCATGCTCTCTCTAAAATGAATAAATAAATATTTAAAAAAAAAGAAAAAAAGGAAAAGAACCAGAAAATCCTCAAATGCTTGAACATTAAGCAGCATACTTCTATTTTTTTTTTAATCTTTTGGTTTTTTTTTTTTTTTAGAGAGAGAAGAAGACAGAGTGTGTGTGCGAGTAGGGGGTAGGGGCAGAGGGGGAGGGAGAGAAAGAATCTCAAGCAGCCTCCAAGCCTGGCAAGGAGGCCACCTGGAAATCCATCTCATGACCTTGAGATATGACCCGAGCTGAAACCTAGAGTCAGATGTTTAACTGCCTGAGTCACCCAGGCACCCCTAAGCAGCACACTTCTAAATAAACCTTGGATCAAAGAAGAAATTGCAATGGATGCAAGAAAACATTTTGAACTAAATTATAACAAAACCCGTGGGATGCAGCTAAAGAAGTGTTTAGAGGAAAATTTATCATTTTAATGCATATATTAGGAAAGTAGAAAGGTCGACAATCCATTTTGTAAGCATTCATCTCAGAAATCTAGGGGGCAAAAAAGCAAATTAAACCCAAAGAAAGGAGGAGTAAGGAAATAATAATGAGAAGAGCAGAAACCATTAAAATAGAAAGCATTTACTGGTGGGGCACCTGGGTGGCTCAGTTGGTTAAGCATCCGACTCTTGGTTTTGGCTTGGGTCATGATCTGTGGGTCCTGAGACTGAGCCCTGTGCTGGGCTCAGTGTTCAGCACAGAGTCTGCTTCTCTCCCTTTCCCTCTGCCCCTCCCCCTGCTTGCGCTTGCACCCTCTCAAATAAATAAATAAAATCTTAAAAAAAAAAAAGCATTTACTGATGGCACAAGTTGCTTGTTTCCTCATCTGTAAAATAAGAATACAAACTGAACCCACATCCTTGAATTATTGTGAGGATTAGACTTATTAACATGTGCAAAATCTTAAAAATGATACTTGTCATTTAGGAAGCATGTAACAAATGTTAGCTGCTGCTGCTGCTGCTACTCCTATGACTGCTATTATTACAGAATAAACTGTTAGGCATGTGTGCTTGCTTTTAAAAAAATATGGTAATCACATGGGCCACAAGGAGCCTCCGGGTTCTAAAGCAACTGGTGCCTAGCTTGCCAGTTTATACAGGGACATTCCTATACCATGGGAGTTGGCATATGGTGAAGCACCCTTTCAGTATAAATCACATCCTGATTTGATGTGTCCTCAAATTACAGTCCTCTGTATTACATTACTCTGACAGTCCTCATATTACATTTAAAGGTAAAATTCAAACTCTTTATCATGGTCACCACAGACACATTATCTGACTTCTGCCCACTTCTTTAATGGTATCTACTTGCCTTTCCTCATTATGCTTCAGATACTTAACCCTCACAGATTCTTGCTGTGCTGTATCCTCTAACTACAATGGTGTTCCTCAGCAACTTGCATGGCAAACTGCTTCTTTTTTCAGGAGTCAGCTTAAATGTCACCTTTCTAGAGAGGACTTGCCTGATCACTCTATCCATGATTGGATTCCCTCTGCCCTGTGTTGTTCTCTGTCCCAGCATCTGTTGATCCCTTTACTGGCTGTATCAAAATCTGTAATTACTCATGTGTTAACTTGTATTTTAGACTGCTACCTTCATGAGGTTGGGGTCCTTGCTTATCTTGTTTAGAATGCACTCATAGAGTCTAGTATAGTGGTTGGTGCATAGTAGGTACTCAAAAGTATTCAAAGTATTTGTTGAATGAATGACTGAATCTGTTAGTGTTGCTGTCTTCAGTGGGGGTTGTGACACCTGCTATCTTATATTTACTCTAAGGTCCTGAATCTAAGTTAATTTTTCTAGGGAGATAAGTGATAAACTCCAATAAGAATTAAGCACATTCCTCCACATGAGGGGAGGGGGGGCACAGGGCCCCCTTCTTATTGGAGCTATGGGATAATAACATTTGACCATATTCCTTGAACACTTACTGTGATTCTTTGCCATTTAGGAATTGCTCCCGCTCCCTAACTTCTTGATTTTACTCCAACTCGTGCTACACTAAAGCATTTTTAGCAGGCCCAAGATAAAAACAATGCATTCATTAAAATATGTACTTTCTCTTAATTTTAAATTTGACAAATAACAGGCTTCTGGTTGTCACTAGGCAACATTGTTAGAGCTAAATTGGATGTCTTGTTATGGTTGCTTAGGCAAGTTGTTTCACTGATCTTAGCACTGGTTCCCGTGCTCTGGAAAATACAAATCATCACTGAGAAAGATGGTGTTTCTTTATGAGTCCTTCTGATATTAGCCTCAGGCTATGAGATGTGGACAGAGAAGTGTGCTCTTCCAGCTGAGACTTCTTCCTCCTGTTGTGCCTGAGTTTTTCCCACCTTACCAGCCCTATCATTTGCACAGACACTTCTGGATAAGACCCTATTAAGTGTACAGTGTGGTACCTGACTCTTACTTCGGTGATTCAATCTTTCTTTCTTTATAACTGAAGTCTCCATATAACTAATAAAGCAACTGGAGTAGTTGCTTTAATCTCTACGGGGATATGTATTTTGCTAATACCAGGGCATTCCATTTTAGGATGATAATGTCTTCAGGAGTCAGTTTTATAGTGACTGATTTAACACAGATTCTTGTTTACCCAGGAGAGGCTTAGATACTACAGATATCTGGTCTCTATAAAGTATGATACCTGTGGGGTGCCTGGGTGGCTCAGTGGGTTAAAGCCTCTGCCTTCAGATTGTGTCATGATTCCAGGGTCCTGGGATCGAGCCCTGCATTGGGCTCTCTGCTCATTGGGAGCCTGCTTCCCCCCCGCTCTCTGCTTGCGTCTCAGCCTACTTGTAATCTCTGTCTGTCAAATAAATAAATAAAATCTTTAAAACAATATTTTTTAAAAAAGTATGATACCTGTTAGTTCAAGTGGTTGAAAGAAACCAAATGATTTTTTTGGGGGGGGCACAAAATAGTATGCCTTATGCATTTGGATAAGTGGGGGTCAACATTGGTTTAAAATTAGGCAAGCTACTTAATTAATTTTTGGGCTACAGGTTCTCTCAGTCCCCTAGCTGCACTGATCTGGCATTTGAAGGTAAGTGATCTTGACACTTGTGGAAAAGAATGTCTTGCTTACGTTGGGCAATGTGTCCTGGGACCTTCCCACATTGCTTTAGTAAGGACAGTCATTTATCTGGCTCCTTCCTCTTGCAGAGAGTAGCTTTAGACTAGAGAGGTTGAAAATATGATCAACTCAGGTCTGGAGAGCTCTATGACTTTTAAATTACCTTCAATTATTAAATAAGCATGAAACTAAGTTCCATATTTGAAGAAATTAATTTTATTCCACAACACTGAGCTCCAAATGTAGAAGAAACAAATTAAAAAAAAAAAAGAAAAGTATAACTTTTATTTGAAAAGTTTATGAATTTGCTTATGAACCCACTAAAACTATGAATCTCATTTCTGAAAGGAGACCACCTCTTTCACCTATCACTGAGGATGTGATTGTCTATCAGATTTTAGATGTGCATCTGCTCATATTTCTGATTTTATTAATTGCAGTTTCAATTCATAAACTAGCCTTAAAAAAATCTTCCCAACAAAAATTCCCTCTTTGTAGTTGAGTCCTTTAAGAGATTATGTGACTCGGAGGAAAGCTTTCTTACTCTGTTAATGAGGGTTGGTGTGAGGAAGATCTATAGAGAGATGTGTGTATGATCCTCATAGTCATGTGACAGATGGAATGAAGATGACAAGGCCTTGCTCTTGGGAAAGGGACTATTTGGTAATAGCCATCTTACCAAAGAGGACATGGCTGTATTAGAACTATAGCAAGGCAGCTGGGTTTGCAGCCAGGATTGAGTTCAAGCCCTGACTGGGCTATTAACTAGATTTGCACTTTGGGTCTTATCATCATGTTACCTTAAGCTTCAGAGTCATTACTATCTAATTAAAACCTCTCACTGGGTTTTGTGAAGATTTGCTGAGACCATGTGTAAAAGGGTAAAAAAGGTGATGTGAATGGAGTGATTAATAGTAGTAGTACAAGCTCTTTCTTTATAGTTTTACTTAGTTTTCTACCTTAAGTTCAATGTTGTTTAACATTGTCTTTTCTTCTTATTTTGCCGGCAGTAGCAGAAACAGTCAATGGATAAGCAGGCCTTCAATTATAGTCTTTTCTTGGGACTGGCCCAGACCTAAATCCCTGCAATATATCTCTATACTACAGGCATTAAAAAGATATATAAAAACGGTACCAGTAAACCATAGCATCCCCTGGCATGCATAACCCTTGGCCCACCAAATCTGGACTTTGCACTCTGAATAGCATTTCTTTTAACTCAAAGAATAGACAAATCTAAAAGAAAAAAATAGAATCTTGTTAGTTGGGGCCTATGATGAATTGGTTATTTATTTTATAATTTTCTTTTTCAAGTTATTTCTAAGAAGAGGCAAGTGATACTTGCTCAATAACTTAACTACAGGTCCAGGTCTGTGACTATAATAACCTTTAATTGATGGATGTTTGGCTTCCATCTATCAATAGCTTGTCTAAGGAAAATTCTATTTAGGAATAGTTATCTAAAAGACATGCTCCCAGCCTGCCCACTTGGGTATTTTATCTTTGGATATAGCTATATGATTAAAGGCATATGTTACTTTAGTTTCTAAAAAATTAATGCCCCTCCCTGAACTGTACTAATACAATTATGTCCTTGGCTTTTTTTTTTTTTTTTAAAGGCGTTGCAAGAAAAGGCACATGGAATCAACTTCTGATTTTAGTTAAAATGCTCTTGAGGACATTGTTTATGTTAGTGTCCATAATATAAAGTCATACATGAGCAATTTCTTTGAGGATTTAATCCCAGGAAAAGCTTTGTCTTCTCTAAGGTACCCTTTTTAATAATGAGGCCTATGTAATTGCTTGGTGTGCTTGCTTGTCATTTCAGCTTCCAGGAAGCCTGGAGCAAAATGTGAAGCTTAATTACACCAGTAATGTTTACTTTAATAGCTAGCTTATTTACATATCACTTTTTCAAAATTTTGCTAGATTGTTATTCATATCTTTCGTTATAAGCCATATCAAGTGATTTCTGGAAAGAAGCCTGATATAAAGAGAAATAAAATAGTAGCTATTAATAATAATAGAAGAAAAAGAAGGAGAAGAAGAGGGAAACGAGTCATCATCTTCATCATCAGTATCGTAGCAGAGGGCTATAGTTACTTACTAATGAATAAAAAAAACTAATAGTTCTTTGTACTTGTATTAAAATGCTTTTTAAAAATTATGAAACAGAGACACCTGAGTGGCTCAGTTGGTTAAGCATCTGCCTTCAGCTCCGGTCATGATCCCAGGGTCCTGGGACTGAGCCCTGTGTCAGACTCCCTGCTCAGCGGGGAGTCTGCTTCTCCCTCTCCCTCTGCCTCTCCACTCAGCTTGTGTTCTCTCTCTTACTCATTCTCTCTCTCAAATAAATAAATAAAATCTTAAAAAAGATAAAAATTATGAAACATTAGAAAAATACAAACAATAATATACCATGCACCCATGTACTCATTACCCCAAATTAAGAAATGTTAATATCTGCTATGTCTGCTTCACGCAAAAAAAAACCAAACAAACAACTTTAAGGCAATAAAGGTTACAGAGATAATCAAAGTCCTCCATTTAGCCTTCCCACTCCTATCTCCCCCCTGTCCTGAGGTTATCCTTACCCTGAGGTGAACTTGCCTATCTGGGCATTCATACAGTACTGCAAGTATCTGTCTGCAGTTTGTTTTATTCTAAAAGCACAATTTTTATTTTTATCCATGTAAATAATTTTCATTTACATTAATTGTTAAATTTCCTTTTGTGATTACCCCACAATGTACTTCATTCCTTTACTGAAGGACATTTAGGATTTTTCCAGTTTTCTTCTATGGCAAATGATACTGCCCTGCATGTTCCTGTGTACAAGTGAGAGAGTTCTTCTAGGGTATGTGCTTAGAAGGGAAATTGTTGGATCACAGATCTTCATTAATTCATTCATTCAGCAAATAAGCCAGTGCTTGCTATGTGCCACATAACATTCTAGACAGCTGAAGATGCTACAATGAATAAGATGGTCAAAATTCCTGTTTCCTATGTTGTGCTTCTATATACCAATAATAAAGCAGTAGAAGAAGAAATCAAGGAATCAGTCTCATTTGCAATTGTACCAAAACCCATAAGATACCTAGGAATAAATCTAACTAAAAGAGTAAAAGATCTGCATTCTGAAAACTATAAAACACCTATGAAAGAAATTAAAGAGGACACAGAGAAATGCAAAAACATTCCATGCTCATGGATTAGAAGAACAAATATTGTTAAAATGTCTATACTACCCAAAGCAATGTACACATTTAATGCAATCCCTATCAAAATACCATCAGCATTTGTCACAGAGCTGGAACAAACAATCTTGGGATTTGCATGGAACCACAAAAGACTGAATAGCCAAAGCAATCATGAAAAAGCAAAGCAAAGCTGGAGGCATCACAATTCCAGACTTCAAGCTCTATAACAAAGTTGTAGTCATCAAGACAGTATGGTACTGGCACAAAAACAGACACATTTATCAATGGAACAGAATAGAGAGCCCAGATGTGGACCCTCAACTCTATGGTCAAACTAATCTTCAACAAAGCAGGAAAGAATATGGAAAAAGGGAAAAAAGACAGTCTCTTCAACAAATGGTTTAGGAAAACTGGACAGCAATACACAGAAGAATGAAACTGGATCGCTTTCTTACACCAAACATAAAAATAAATTCAAAATGGAGGAAAGGCCTAAATATGAGACAAGAAAACATCAAAATCCTAGAGGAGAACACAGGTAACAGCCTATTTGACTTAGCCATAGCAACTTCTTACTAGACACATCGCTGGAGGCAAGCGAAACAAAAGCAAAAATGAACTATAGGGACTTCATCAAGATAAAAAGCTGCTGCACTGTGAAGGAAACAATCCACAAAACTAAAAGGCAGCCTATGGGATGGGAGAAAATATTTGCAAATGACATATCTGATAAAGGGTTAGTATCCAAAATCTATTAAGATCTTATAAAACTTAACATCCCCCAAAGAAATAATCCTGTTAAGAAATGGGCAGAAGACATACACATAGTTAACAGGCACATGAAAAGATGCTCAACATCACTCATCATCAGTGAAAGAAAGATAAAAACCATGATGAGATACCTCCTCATACCTGCTTGAATGGCTAAAATTAACAAGGCAAGAAACAACAGGTGATGGCAAGGATGCGGAGAAAGGGGGAACTCTCTTGCACTGTTGGTGGGAATGCAAACTGATGTAGCCATTCTGGAGAAAACACTGAAGATTTCTCAAAAAGTTAATAATAGAACTACCCTGAGGGCGCCTGGGTGGCTCAGTGGGTTAAGGCCTCTGCCTTTGGCTCAGGTCATGATCCCAGTGTCCTGGGATCGAGCCCCACATCGAGCTGAGCAGAGAGCCTGCTTCCTCGTCTCTCTCTGCCTACTTGTAATCTGTCTGTCCAATAAATAAAATCTTAAAAAAAAATAGAACTACCCTAAAATCCAGCAGTTGCACTACTAGGTATTTACCCAAAGGATGAAATAATACAGATTTGAAGGGGTACATGCACCCCAATGTTTATAGCAGCATTATCAACAATAGCCAGACTCTGGAGAGCCCAAATGTGCATCGACTGATGAATAGATAAAGAAGATGTGGTGTATACACACACACACACACACACACACACACACACACATATACACATATATATGATGGAATATCATTCAGCCATCAAAGAAAATGAAACCTTGCCATTTGCAATGACATGGATGGAGGTAGAGTGTATTAAGCTAAGTGCAGTAAGTCAGTCAGAGAAAGACAAATACCACATGATCTCACTCATATGTAGAATTTAAGAAAGAAAACAGATGAACATATGGGAGGGGGAAAAGAAAAAAAGGAGAGTGGGAAAGAAGCCATAAGTGACTCCTAATGATAGAGAACAAACAGGGTTGATGGAGGGAGACAGGTAGAGGAAGGGGATAGATGGGTGATGGGTATTAAGGAGGGCACTTTTTGTGATAAGACTGGGTATTGTTTATACATGATGAACCACTGAATTCTATTACAGAAACCAATTTTGTATTACATATTAACTAACAAAATTTAAATTAAAAAAATCTTGTTTCCATAAAGCTTACTTTCTGGGGATGCAGTAGGGGAAAAGACAGGCAATAAACATGATAATTAAACAAAATTCAAGTATTTTAGACAGTGGCAAGTGCTCTGGAGAAATGAAAGCAGAGCAGGTGTAGGATGTGTATATTGAAGAGGTTTGGAATTTTACATAAGGTGGTGAAGGGTATCTCATTATGGTTTTAATTTTCATATCTCTTAATATGAGTAATGACAAATGTCCTTTCATATGCTTAAAACAGTTCATATTTTATATACCCCTTAAAAATTCCTGCATTACCCACTGTTGATTTAAATCCTTTAAATTCAAATTCTCCTTAATGATTTAATTTAAATCCTTTAAATTCAAATTCTCCTTAAATTAACAAACTAAAACTAGGAATACACATTTTGTGCTTTTAGCTCTTATAACGTATAGCTCTTACCAAAACAAATGTACAAATTACATGCATCCTTTGCCTTTGTGAAAGCAACAAACTTTAAATTAATACAAATAATTTCATGGGCTACACAGTTAGTGACTACTGCTCAGGTTCTGCTGGGTTTGGCCTGCCTTTCCCACCTGGCGCCATGAGATGATGCAACTCTCTCAGCACTATTCCCTTTCTGAAGTACTGAAACACCTTTGTTCCTCCAGCACACTGTGAGGTCATCTGGCCCACACTTGGTGCAAAAGCCTCACTTTACCTCTGAAGTCTACCTCTGTTCATAGCTAATTAGCTGGAGACAATTAAAATGGGACTACTTGGCACCAATCTGATTGCAAACACACAGACAAACTAGGTCTGTGAGGCAGCATTTGGTTATCAGGTGGCGACCCAGATGATTCAGAATACACTTACTTTAACAATAAGGAAAAAATTGAAAAAAAAAAAGATGCAATAAAACAAATAGGGGATCAGTTTTTAAAAAGGAATATGCTTACTTTAGATTATCAGTGACAATTAGACCACAAATTATTTAATTCTCAATAATACATTCTGGTTGAAAATATGCAAATTCTCCCCAATGGGTCAGCCTATCCAATTTGAGAAACCCTGTTCTAACATAGATTCGGAGCCCAGAGTGGATCTTGAACACAAACATGGTTTCTGGAACAGGCTGTTTTTTTTTTTTTTTTAGGGCATAATGTTATTCAGATGGCTAAGCCACATGTATTAGACACCTTTTAAGTCTTTTTCCTTGGTTTGCCTAGTTTGGAATTGTACCCTGTCTAAAGCTCAAAATGAGCTTCTTTTTGTTAGACCCGGCAAAATTTACTGTGCTATCCATCTCTCTATGATGTTCACTTTATTATCAGACTTTCTCATGCTTCTCCTCCTTCTGAGGTCAGATATGCAACAGTGGCCTATTTTATTTTATTAATTTTACTTGTGTTCATTAGCTGAAACTCTCATATCTGTTTGTGCTTCTGTCATGTGGATGACATATTTAGTGGAAAGATGACTCAAGACCTCCAATTTCTTTTGTTCCTGATTGCTGCTAGATTTGGCTTGGACTCCTAAGGGTGAAGGGCTAATGCATCTGCCCATCTGAATACGTGTCAAATTCTTTGTTTCATTATTCACAACTTGAATCATCAAATATTCTTTTTGGCAAGTCAGGGTCATTATATAGATACTCAGAACAGTGTTTATGGTAATACATATTAATAGTGTTGATAGAAATGGCTTTATTGAGAATTTATTACTTGCCTATTAAATGTTATACAACTAAAACTTGGCACAGTTAGGAAATTTTGCTCAAATAAAGGTGAGAAGTTTTTTATTGAACATAAATATATATGTGTGTGCTTGTACACATGTGTATGTGTATTATTGAATCGTGAAATTATAGCTTCTGTAGAGCAAAAATAGACAAATACAGGCAATATCATATGGTGCATGTATGTATTTATATATATATATATATATATATCAGATGTAGGCTCCCTTACTAAAACAGTAACAAAGATAATAATGTCTAGATTTTTGTTGTTGTTATTTAAAAACCAATAATCAAGCCAATCACCTAGGTTTTAAAACAAAAATTTCTTTATATAAAATATTTTAATCTTGGGGGATGTGTTGGGCAAAACTCTGCAAAAAGAATGTCCTGTTTTAGAGAAAACCTGGAATGCCTTTGAACCTCTTCTTGCTAAATTCTTTCAGGGCTCAGGGCTAATCTACTCACTTATAAAGGTTGTAATCTCCATTCTAGCCCACAGTGCAAGTTCTTTCCTCTGAATTCAGTGATCTTCCTTTGCTACCATTATTTTAGGAAATAATTCTGTTTTTCTTTTTTTCTAAATAAATTGTAAACTCTTAGAAAGAGAGACCATGCCTAGACTCTCTATGGCCCCACAGTATCTGTTGATTTGACTGAGCTTTTGACTGGAAGAACATTCTGAATAGGATTTAATTATTAAGTTGCTGGAGTAATAAGAAAATACTTTCGGCGGACTAGGAATGTTGCATTTTGGGAAATCAATTAAGGATCATCCTGCTTTCAAGGAATTTACAGTCTCTTTTGGGAGACAATGCAGAAATAGTTTAGTGAATCTATGTTTTAGATTCTTTTAACTGTTCTATTCCAAGGAGAATGGTAAAAGGAAGCTTAATCCACTCTATCAGGTCTGTGTCAGCTACCCTGAGTGCAGAGATCTTCACCTATTGATTTTGGTATGGCAGTGATATACATTTAGCTGGTAAATAATTAAAATCAGGCTGTTATCCCGTTTGTGCACCTGAATTGATAATAGGTGGCATTTTCCTAGATGGACAAATTTGAAAACACATATGGATAGCCTACAAATACAAAAATCTGATTTTTAGTATGTTCCTTTTTAAAATTTTATTTATTTATTTATTTAAAAAATATTTTATCCATCTATTTGACAGAGATCACAAGTAGGCAGAGAGGCAGGCAGAGGGAGAGACAGAGGAGGAAGCAAGCTCCCCGCTGAGCAGAGAGCCCGATGTGGGGCTCGATCCCAGGACCCCGGGATCATGACCCGAGCCGAAGCAGAGGCTTTAACCCACTGAGCCACCCAGGCGCCCCTTTTAGTATGTTTTAATGTTCAATAACACTGTCTTAAAAAAAACCTCAGATCTCAAAAGTCAATGACAATTTTTTATCACAGTTCAGAAAAGACCTTGAGGTAATTAATGGCAATAGTTTGGGCAACATTTTTTTTCCTTTTGTACCTTTCTATTTTTGTAAGAAAATTCAGTGTCCTAGAGAAAAAGAAAGATAATGGTTCACAATCAATGCACATGACCAGACACCTAATCCGAACTTAACCAAAAAGTCAGTATTTAGCTATACCTTATCAGTGTGGAAATGTCAAGCATAGCAAGAGACATGAACAAATTTCCAACTGATTTCTCATTCCTATGCTTCAGTGTTCAAAGCTGTGTGGCAGAGTTTCAACATCAGATAAGACAAAACAGGCTTTGGAAAAAAAAGACAACAAATGACAACGCTTGCAGCTGCCGAGACCACGGCCTATGAGACGAATACAGATGCGGGAGATGCATTCTAATCTCTCCTGGCACATTCCCTTGGTCAGCTTCCAGGCTGTGTGACGCTAACACCTGATCATGACTGGTTGCAGGCAGCCTTGCTGAGTAAAGTCACAATTTGTTGCTCCCCAAGACAACTGACACAAAATATTTGCATTCTAAATTTGCCATGGCTAGGAGTTGACATATCGGGCAAGGTGAGATGGGCTGTGGGTCTGGAAAACAGGAATTCCACTCAGGCTTCTCTGAAGCTGTGGCCCGGTGATGGATCAAAAAGAGGTTTTCAGGTTTCTTTGGGGAACTTCAGATCCCTGTCAGGATTCTATCTCACTCCACAGGACTCCAGCTGACCTCACTTGTGTAACTGCTTTCGAAAAGTTATATTTTGTATAACAACAAGGTTACATTGGAATAACCTGTAATGATACTCAAGTTTAATGAGATGGTTGGATTGTCTGTCAGCATTGAAACATTTGGTTATGGAAAAAAGGAAACAGTGCAAGAAAAAAAGAGAGTAAATTAAATGGCTAAATATACATTGTTACCGACTTTTTTTTTACTGTGGGTGGGCTTGGCAATACATGGCACATTGAGGTCTAGAAATTGCTCATAGAGGAAACACCATTTCACCTAGAAATTCAACTAGAAAAGACGTGCACAAGCTAGATTCATAGAACAATGAGGCCTAAGAGTTCACCAAGGGCAGGGACCAATCATTCCAAACTAATCACAAGGTAACAATCGTCTTGGGTCTTGTTAAAAATATAGATTCCCATGACCTTCCCCCTGATGATTCTGATTTAGCAAGACTGTAGTGGGACCTGGGAACCTGTATTTTTAACAAGAGTCCAGGGGCCTTTAATCATCAGACAGATGTGGAAACACTGCTGTACAGTATCCTAGCAAAATACATGTTACTCAGTAATGGAATGAATGAACAGAAGAAAGAAAGCTTAATGAGCATGCCAGTAAAGTCTCAGCCTCTGATTTTGCTGAACAGTCAGTGTGCCAGTGCTCCTGGCCTTGCACAGCTAACTCCCAATCATGGGAGGGATGACCTTCAGAAGCAGCTGATAAAGGTTAGTTTTTTGAATGTCACATAGAATAATACTTCTTCCCCTTGTCTTTTGTTGGAATGTCATAGTGACACACACACACACACACACACACACACACACACACACACACAGGCTATGTCCTAAAAAAGGAATGAATGCTAAGTGTTTTAAACAGAAAGAAACTTGTTTAAGTCTCCCTTAGGAAGAAATCTTTTTCGTGTTTCCTGGCATAATAGGTCCCACCAGGCATAAAGCATCTTCCCTCTCTAACCTATCCATAAAGGCACAAAGAAGTGGCGCTGAGAGCAGTATTCTGATCTCCATGTGGACAATGCGTTTTTATAATTTCTGTATATCCAAAGCAACCTAGTTCTTCCTGTTCTGAAATTATATGTCACATTAACTCTGCTATGATCTCCAGGAGGAATCGTTTTGTAAACTTCATGGCAAGTAGGGAGGATCTCCTTCCATACAATGTGTAATACCCTGTTAGAATAAAAGTGTCAGAAATATGGTGCCGAGGGCATGGGCTAGAAGTGAGAGGAGGAAAGCTTAACCTGCGCTGTAAGGTCCTCTGATAGAATTTGGGCACATGGCAGGCTAAGGGACTGGACAGAGAAGACCAAATCATCCTTTTCGTTTGACTTCAATGGCTGCCTGTCATCACCATGGGGTTAATTTATGGTCATCTGTTTCTATTGAGAAAATAGACAATACACAGGATAGAAAGAGCTCCAGTGAATTTTTTAAAAAAGTTTTTAGAAAAAGATTTTATTTATTTGAGAGAGGGAGAACGAGAACGAGAGCAAGCGTGCTTGTACGTGAGAGAGCATTAGTGAGGGGGCAGTGGGAAAGGGAGAAACAGACTCCCTGCGGAACAGGGAGCCTGACTTGGGCTCAATCTCAGGACCCTGGGATCATGACCTGAGCCAAAGGCAGATGCTTAACCAAATGAGCCATCCCGGCTCCAGTGAATTTGTTGAAACTTGTCATGCTCTATCTTTGTCCCTTATTGGGAGATTTATTGACTATTGTTGGGGGGAAAGGAAACCAGGTGGAATTAAGGAAGTTTGTGGGATGGTGCAGTAGTAGTTCTTAAACTTTGCTGCATATTAGAATCACCTAGGCAAGTTTAAAAAATTCAAGTACTTAGGCCTTGTCCTATCAATTCAAAGTTTCTGGGGACATGATTCAGGCATCACTTAAGAAAAATATTTCCTAGGTAATGCAGTGTACAGGTCAATTTGAGAATTAGTGATTTCTAGACTATATACTCAAGATATTTTTTAGTTATAGGTTATTCCCTCTGCTGGAATGGCCCTTCATCCCATCTTCTGGTGAAGACAAACCTACTCATCTTT
This sequence comes from Taxidea taxus jeffersonii, assembly GCA_003697995.1. Taxonomy (NCBI): domain Eukaryota; kingdom Metazoa; phylum Chordata; class Mammalia; order Carnivora; family Mustelidae; genus Taxidea; species Taxidea taxus. The sequence goes on along the minus strand of ML105048.1, from coordinate 50,538 downwards.
TTAAAATTCACCACAAATGTACCTTTCATTGACAGTACATTCATTTATTCAACATTTACTGAAATGTTTCTTCTTCCATGGCAATGGCACTCAGTGACAACACTTACTATATTTTGATTATTTTAAATATGCATTATCATTCTTTTCCTCCATAGACTTTGAGTTCTTTAAAGTCAGGGACTATACATCTTTGAGCTTTGTTATACATTTCCCTTTATTTCCTTCATTCCTTCAGATTCTCAGCTGGGTGATGCTTATCCCAAAGACACTCAGTGTTGAATAACAATGAATTTTGGAAGGTGTGGTTACTACATTCAGTGGATTCAAATTGCTATAGTTCGCCTTTTTTTTTTTTTTTAAGAGAAGGGGCAAAGGGAGAGAGAGAATCTTAAGCAGACTCCACGTCCAGCACAAAGCCGAGCGCTGGGGTGGTTTCACTACTCTGAGATCACAACCTGAGCAGAAATCAAGAGTTGGATGCTTAACTGACTGAGCCACCCAGGTACCCCTATAGTTTGACTTTTTGGAAGTTTTGTTTTTATAATGCTCTGATGTATTTGTAATGTTCTCAGAGATGCTCATAGTTTTGAGTCCTTTGTTTACAGTAGCATTGATTGATACTTTCTGGAATGACATGTTGACTCCCTTTCCCAGGCAATACTTGGCATCATAAAATTTTTTATCTCACAAACTTTGTTTTTTATACTTACCCATTCCAAAATTCACCTGCCTTTTTATTTTTTTCAAAGATTTTATTTATTTATTTGACAGACAGAGATCATAAGTAGGCAAAGGCAGGCAGAGAGAGAGAGAGAGAGAGGGAGGCAGGCTCCCTGCTAAGCAGAGAGCCCAATGCGGACCTTGATCCTAGGACTCTGGGATCATGACCTGAGCGGAAGGCAGAGGCTTTAACTCACTGAGCCACCCAGGCAACCTCCACCTGCCTTTTTTAGTTTACTTACTCCTTTATCTGACATTTAGTAGGTAGGGCCCCACCCTACCTACTTTACCTTCATCTGCCCACATAAATTTTCCAGGCTGGTCAGGCTGGTCTCCTCAATGTTTCCCAAGTATATCAGGGCCATTTTCCTTCCTACCTACTATTATTCTGAATTGTTATTGTCCTCCAAGGACAATAACTTCCTCACTTCCTCTATGAGTTTTTACCTGATTTCTCCAGTTTTTTTAAAAAATAAAATCTGTACCATACATTGTACAATAGTACTAGCCTTTATTCAGTCTTGTTTTTTTTTTTAATTGCCTAATATTTTTTCTTCACAGATGACTGTAGGGCTTGTATATGTATATCTTTCATCATCTCCATGGCACCTAACACAATGAAGGCCATACTGTAGGAACTTATTTGATTCTTTAGAGATTTAATTGAATCATATTTGCCACCTGGTAAAACAGGAATGTATAATGTCCAGTTTAGAAGATTTGGAAAGGTTTTTTTGTGCAGTGGTTTTTCTATAGGACATAATCTAAGAAAAGTGTAACCTCAGATGTGGGGCTCTGTTATGGGCTGAATTGGGGCATTTGCCTACCATCTTCTACCTCTCACAGGTACAAGGTTGATCCTGGAAGAATGAACTCCCACCACTCTGCTCACCCTGGGAGTGGGAGGACCATACTTCCACAAGCAGAGGATGTTGATCGACAGAGAAAGATACTTGAGGTAGGAGCCCATTAGCTTATGAAGGGAACTGTTCACCAATGACAGGCAAACAAAACTATAGGAGTGGGTCAAGGGGATGGTACTGGTGGGACACCAACAGTCTGTTGCAGAAAACCACAGTTTTCAGATTTGAGGAAGCTGGATGTATATTCTCTAAAGTTATTACTTACTCTGTTAGATATTGTAAAAACAGATCTTCAGTGCTTTGGGCTTTTTGTGGCTAATACCTACTTACCCCTGAATTCCCCTTTTAGAATCATTCTGCCAGAACTTTATTTATTCTTTCAGTTCTACAGCAGCTGTTTTGGGATTGACCCTGGATATTGTCCTCTGATGGTCTAATAGGAACATACCTGGAAATGTGCTCTGTCCTGCCTATTCCCACAAGTCTTCCAAATAAGCCATGTTAGGAAGCAGGGATAATTGCTTTTCATTTTTAGCACCCCCACTCCTGTCCCAAAGTACTTATTTCCTGGTAAGGGATGTGTGTGTGTGGGGGGGCCTTGGAGGGGGGTGGGTTTTGAACATGGCTATAAGCCTACACAGTGGCTTCCACTGAGGTTCAGCTATGTTCTAGGCATGTTAAAATTACTCTAAGAAGTCTTTTGGTGAGAAAGACTGAAGATTGTAAGGGATGAGGAAGCTTGATCAAGTAACAAGCCTTAGTCATTAGAAGACGGGGGCCATTCTGAGAATGGTGTGATGTCTATGACTCAAATTTGTCTCCAGTTCTGACCTTCCTTTAGATCATATCTCAGTTCTTCAGAGAGTTGAGGTGAAAGCTATAAATGAAAATGAAGAGTTGTTTTGCTAAAACTCTGTCTGGCACTAGAGGTACAAGCAAGATTACTTAAGGACTCCTCTAACAGAATGTAATGCAATTGAGAGAGAGAGAGAGAGAAAGAGAGAGAGAGAGACAGAGAGAGAGAGAGAGAATGCTTCTCTTCCAGTTCCAACAGTGTCCACAGAGAGGGCCAGAAAAGGGCAGGAGGAATTAGAAGTCACATGTACCTGGCAAGACTTGTTCCTTAGCACAGGTGAGATGCCCCCAGGGATTTAGCAGCTATTTGGGCAATGCTTGATGAGTTGAGAGGGAAGCCATGAAATCTGGGATAGCTGATTAATGCAACCCTATTCGTTCCCGTGGGTCTATGAGGACTGAGTATAACTCTAGCTGTAGATAAAACATTCTGGTTGAAAGGGATAAATTCTTTCATTTCTTTCCACAGTCAAGTTTAGGACAGTCATATATACCGGTCCTTAAGTACTCAGTAATTTTCACTGGGTGAATTAACTTTACTCATATTTGATAACATCAGGACTGAGCAAGAATTGGAGAACTATCATAACCATGACAAATTCCTATTTTCTTTGGGGTGAGGAAGCCATTGATTCTTATTTGCTATGCCTTACAGAAATAAATACATGTGATAAGAGAGCATCTATAGATACCTACAGATATTTACAGATATGGATGTGTAGAGATATTTAAAGTCTGAAAACTTCAGAGAATCAAGTTACTGCTGAATTGTACTTTAACCACGTACTCTAAGTTTAGCATCATTTGCTAAACTGTGTCTTTGGGCAAGTTATTTAACATCTCTAAATCCCTGAGCCTTGGTTATTCTGTAGAATTGGGACAACATCACCTATGTAGTAATGCTCTTGAGAGAAGGGAAGATGATTAAGTGCTTAGTACTGTGCCTGAGATATGGTAAGCATTTAATAATAAGGTTATTATTATTGTTCTCATTACCATATTTTAGATAATCTATGACTATGCTAAGATCCACCTAGGGACTTGCCTCTACTTTGTTTCTTGTTTTCAGTTGGTTTTGTAAGAATACATAATTAATGTAATCTTCATAATTTAAACTTCTTTAAAATAAAGACTTTGGTATAGACACTTATACATAATTTGTAGAGGTTTAGATATTTTCTATGTCCATTGGTTTTGCCTTATTTTTGACTCTCTAAAAAACAGTATCAACAGATTAGTAAGGCTTCATTTCCTCTTCTACGAACTGGGTTGTCTTTTCTGCTTTTTGGTCTCAGCTTTTTTTTTTTTTTTTTAATCTTTTATTTATTTATCAGATAGAAAGCACAGGAGTGAGCACAGGCAGACAGAGAGGCAGGCAGAGGCAGAGGGAGAAGCAGGCTCCCTGCTGAGCAAGGAGCCCGATGTGGGACTCCATCCCAGGACGCTGGGATCATGACCTGAGCCGAAGGCAGCCGCTTAACCAACTGAGCCACCCAGGCGTCCCTTGGTCTCAGCTTTTGCTTGTTTGCATCTTTTTCAGCTAAACCAGTACCTAAAACTAGGGTCTATTGTGTACTTCTCTTAGTGTCTCCTTTGTAAGCTGCTTTAAGAAGGTTTGCTGGAGCCATGTGAATGTGCATATTGTCTAGACGACAGAACTATTTTTAGGTTGAAGGTAGAGCTGTGTTTTTCCTTCTTGGCAAATTCTTTTTCTTTCGATGAAAGCCAAAACTTAAAGCTAGTGGTGACAGGTCAGGGTCCTAATTGCTGTGCTGTTGGAAGCAAGGAGATGTTTATTGCTAATCAAGTAAATAGCAAACCTAATTTCAATGATGTAGTAAGATGAACCTACTCAGTGGGCTGGTCTTATAAAATACTTTTTCTGGTGAGCCTGGGAAAACTTGTGAAGTGGTAATAATTAAAACAGCATATGGTTGTTGGAGGAACTGTCATACATAAGCAATGTGCTGTGGGTGTGGTAATGAACTACAGGTGTATTTGGCATAAGACTTCTAAACTTGGGGAGGTGGAATTCTGCTTTTTTGCACAAACAGGAATGTGCTTTTGCATTTCTGGTATTTTAAAAAAATAACTTAAGACCTATGTTTTTTTTATTATTCCTTATTTGGAAGCTATACTGGTCAACATAAGAAAATACTTAACTTAAGATCTTCAAAGGCATGCTGTAGAGGTTTGGAAAGCATTTGGTTTGGCTTGAAGCAACTTTGGCTAGTGAAGTGACAGGCACACAAGAAAGAACAACAGGTGAAAAAATGTGGAGTTTCTTTCATCTTTCAAAGGATTTTCTTGATGAATTGAAACAGCCATGAAAATAAGCACTGGTCTTCATGCCCAGTGGCCTAAAAGTACTTAGAGTGGGCCAAATCAGAATCAGGCAGGGGCCTAATGAAAATCAGGCAACAAGCCTAGGCCTAATTTAATATATGCTGCCTCCCTCCTTTTTAAAAAAAATTCCCTTTGGCTCAATTTTTAACAAAAAATTTGGTTTTGTGGTAGAGAAATATTTCTCTTCTTTGGCTCAGATAGAGGTTGGTAATGACTAGCAAAGGCAAATGGTGGCATTAGTTACTCAGTAGAACCAATGACAATTTTGGTTGCGTAAATAGATTTTCTTCCTGGCCTATTTCTTTTAAAAACTGCTTCCAAAAATTAACAATTTCTGGACTAAAGGAAGTAATATCTCTTGAAGTGGTTGAATGTGACTCAGAGACAACATTTTCTTTGACAGAGAGAGATCACAAGTAGGCAGAGGCAGGCAGAGGTGGGGTGGGGAGCAGGCTCCCTGCTGAGTAGAGAGCCCGATGCGGGACTCAATCCCAGGACCCTAGGGTCATGACCTGAGCTGAAGGCAGAGGCTTAACCCACTGAGCCACCCAGGTGCCCAACATTTTTATTTTGTTCGGGAAAAATATTACATTTGATTGTAATGATGTTTTAGAGCAGCTTTTAAAGATGTTGACTGAGCTTCAGCAGTTTCCCAAACTTGTTTAAAGGAGTCTTCGGGACCTGTGAGTCATGTATAATTTTCTGATTATGATCACAAGACAGATGTCTCCATAGAGTTCTGCAAAACGTTAAAACATATTTGAACAATGTGCAATTGACATAGAGTAGAACATTTTCTCCAATGTCCTAGTTTATAGAGTAGGCACACAGAGAACCTGGGACTGGATACACTGTCTCCCAGGCCCTCAGTCAGGACTTCTTGCCAGTACCTCCCAGGAAGAAGTTGCTGCTTAGTTTAGTATTTAAATACAAATAAAACTCTTATGTAACTCGCAGAGATAACTAAATTTATTACAGCACATCATGGAGATAACTAACTCAATTTATTACAGCACATCTATGAAGTCCTAAGAGATGCGTGAATTATAATAATTGGTGAGTCTGTTTTGTATCTTTCCCTAGAACCTTTGTTTAAGGAGCAACATTTTTTTTTTTTTTTTTTAAGGAGCAACTTTTAAAGTCAATGATGATGCCAGATTTGGAAGAATTCTAGAGGCATATGTTTGGGAAGCAGCATGGATGAGAATCAGGTTGGATCCGTAGACAGTAGGACATTACCAACAGACACTAAGCAAACGTTGTATAAACAGATGACAAGACAGTTGAATCCTGTGACAGACAGATCACTCCTTTTATGGAGAAATATAAATGCAATACTCAGCCACTGTCAAAGGTGGTCATAAACAACCACTGCCACCATCACCACCACCACAACAAACCATAGTTTCAAAAGAAGGCTGATACCCTATTTTCCTTTTGAAATGCTTAATGAAAAGCTGCACAGAAGTTTCTGTGGATTCGAGGATTTTGGAAGAAGCAAGAGGCAGGAACAGAAGCCCACGTGCTTTGTCTCTTCTGGCTTTAATTGTTTTGGTTTCAAGCTTAGCAGCAAAACGGTCCTGCCAAGTGCATGTACGTGTACATGGGATGTTTTCTGCTTTGCTTCACTCAGGCGTTTGAAGAAAGGCCCTGGTTTGTATCAGTTCGACATCATTTTAGTGTAAGAGGAAACACACCCCTTGGAACAATTAAGGGATCACAGTTTATCATCAGAGTGAATAATAGGTTGGCATGTCTATTTAGAATAGGGTTTTAGAAATTAATTATTGGGATAAGTCACAAAATGCTTCCCTGTTTTCTAACAATTAAAAGCTACAATTTGACAATCAGATGATGAGAAATTTTTCAGGGCAATATATTTATCATTTATCACTTTAGAATAGGGTTGGCAAACTTTTTCTGTAAAGAGCCAGATAGTGAATATTTTAGGCTCTGTGCCTTTATGGTATGAAAGCAGCCACAGACAGTAAGTAAATGAAAGAGTGTGTTTATATTCTAGTAGGACTATGTACTATATATTATATTTCATTTAACTTTAACATATGTTAATACCTTATTCTTCCTTTAATTTTTTTTATCCAACTATTGAAAAATGCAAAAACTGGGTGGTACAAAAACAGGCAATGAGCCAAATTTTGGCCCAAGGGCTGTTGTTTGCTGACTCCTGCTGTAATAGAGAAGGGCTCTGTTATTTACAGTAGGATGTCTGAGCATTAGTTTAAAGAGCAATGCGTTCTTTAACTCACAATCATTTTACAATTCTGGTCCAATGATTTTTGTTTTTAAAATGCAGTTTGGGTTATTTGAAGACTCCACTATGAGGCTGGCTGTGTGGCATGAGGTTTGACAAATTAAATTCTGACTGTGTTCCTGTTACTATGTTCCAGTTCCATTCATTAGTAAAAGGAACTTGTGTCTTTGCCTCACTTGTTGCAATGAATAAATCTGTATGATTTTACAAAAGAACAACTGCATGAATTCTTTTGCCGCCTGAAGACTTGAGTGTTGGGTTCCTCTTTATAAAAGTTTCCATGACAATCTGGCCTGAGAGAATGACAGGTTTGCCCTCATGGGGAATTTCTCATTAAGGAAGCTTTTCTTTCACCAGGAAGCTTTATGGGGGCTTACTAGTGGGTCAAACAGGGAGGACCAAATAGGACCCTTTCATAAACCATACCTTATACCCACCCTGGTCTGAAAGAGAGCTTGTTTCCTCCTGTGTGTGGTGATGGGGTGATGTTCAGAAGCTAAGAGTTTAGAGAAGACCACCATGCTACCCCAGAGTTCTTACTTCCTGGTGGTAACCAAGAGACCCAGACATAAGCATGTATTGTTAATATATGGGCTAAGCCAAGAATTATGGGCCCCTAGCTTTCTCTATCGAAAGGCAGTGTGTGAAGTAGTAAAGCAAATGGGCCTTGAGCTTGACTGAGTCTTTACTCTTGCTCTACGATTTACCAGCTAGGTGACTTTCACCTCTTTGTGCCTTGGTTTACTCCTCTGCAAAAGGGGCATGATAATAATGATGCCTATCTTATAGGGTTGTTGTGGGGAGTAAGTTAGTATAGGTAATGTAGTTTGACACATAGTAGTGAGTAATGAATGACAGCTATTGTGATAATTTTCTTTCTTTTCAGCTTCAAAAGTAATGCAATGTTTCCAAACTCTTATTTAAAGGTAGAGTCATTCTCTCAGGCATAATCATTATAATAATATTCTTTAATCTCTTGCTTTTTCTTTCTCATTCATTATAACTATATCATTCTACTGATCTATAACCTTCCAGCCACCTCAACCACTCTGTCCTTATACCCACTTAGGATCCTCATCTTTATTTTCTTCCCGCCCATAGCACTTTGTTATAAATTCAGTGATCTCCTGGGCTAACTTGAAAAACACTCGGCTTGTATATGAGGGAAGCATAGCTCATTGCGTGTAACCTAATATATTGCTATGTACTTGGCACAGCCCCGTCTGGATTTTATTGAAAATCTATAGGTTTTCCAGGGAGGTTTGTAGTAAGCTACTCTCCTCCTGCTTAGAATTGAGAAGTTGAAGCGATAGAGCCCAATGGGAGAAAACTGGTAATGTTCCGAATGTAGGCTTTATATCTCATCACTCTTTAATAGGGTCCCCCAGGAACCCTGTAGAATGTTCTATATTCTAAAGACCTTCAATAAATACTTTGTGCTTGACTATATATACTGGGCTTAGGTTCTCTTTCCTGCCAACTGCTTTGTGGGCTGGAGGAGAAAAAGCCTTAATTAAATGTTGCTGTGTGCTATTTTAAATCCAGCTGAAGCTTTGCTATCTTTCCTCTTGGGCCTGTGCTCTGGAGCAAGGCTGAAGCATGGACAGTTGTTGAGGGAAGCTTTTACTTTGGTTAATTACTGTCCTGGATTTGTCTATTCCTATTTTTTTGGGAATAAAAGTGAGATGCCATTTTTTGGACTGCCCAATCTACAGAAAGTAGGATTTTTTTTTTTCCTAGAGAGGATGAATTGTATAAGTTATGAACAAAACCAATTCTGAAACATTTAATATACTTGCATAAGGAAAGGCTCTGTTGTATAAAGTTTACGCATGAGGTCTTTGGGTTTTGCTCTTCTGGATGACTCTAAAAAAGCCGTTCTCAGCCCTATAAGAAACAATGTGTGCATTAAATACCTGATTTTCCCTTAAAAATACCACACAGTTCTGGTTTTTCCTCTCATATTTCTTTACTCCCTAGGTATCTTATCCATATGAGACCCTCTCTTTGATGTCGAAGGGTGCTTTGTATATGCAAAAAATACCCAGGGAGTAGAGGAGAATGAGACTGTACCCCAAATACAATTTATTTGATTGAAGCAATTAATCTGAATGACATTCGCTGTTGTATTAATCACTTATGCTCTAGGCTCACGTAGAGTTCACGTTCACTTATTAATGTATCTTTCTCCAGCATACTAGGTTGCTACTGTGTGCAAAGGGCAAAACCAACCCATATATTTGGCCAATAAGGTACAAAAATGCATATTTCTGAAAAGAAAAAATGAAACAAGATGGGATCGGGAGGGAGACAAACCAAAAGAGACTCTTAATGTCATAAAACAAACTGAGGGGGGTGGGGGGGAGAGGGGGGTGGGGTTACATTATATGTTTAAATAAAAAAGCTTAAAGAAAAAAATGCATATTTCTGTCATTCATTTCAAAAATGAAAAAAATCTCTGCAATATTTTTACTGCACATTTTCTGGAATATAACTAGTGGTGTTCATGATGATTCTGTTTATTTTTCTAAGGAAAAGAGAGAGAAGAAAATTAGCATTCTTAGTGCTTACTACATGTTAGGCAATGTACATACATGATTTCATGAAACCCTTCAGCATAAAACTAAGGGCTAGGGATTAAGTCCTTTACCTAAATTCACACAACTGGTAGGTTGTAGAAAGCTAGGATTCATAGCCAGGTCTACCTCTTTTCACTAGCCCAAACTGCCTTCCTTCAAGCAGAATGGGTTTTGTTAACTACCTGGCAGAAAATGTTGAGTTCAGATACAGAAAAGTATCCTTCAAATGTATTGAAGATATTTAAACAAAGAAACTGTTATAGAAATAAGTGGCGAAAATGTTGCTCCTCAAAGATTTTAAACAGTAAAAATTTGAGTCATAAAAAAAGTGAGTACAGTGATGCCTGGTGGCATCTGCTTTTAGAAAGCACCTGCTTTCAGCTCAGGTCATGATCCCAGGGTCTTGGGATTAAGTCCCACATCGGGCTCCTAGCATAGTGGGGAGCCTGCTTCTCCCACTGCCTGCGGCTCCCCCCCTGCTTGTGCTTTCTGACAAATAAATAAAATCTTTATTAAAAAGTGGACACAACTAGATGATTAAAATAAACTGTGTATATGGCTCTATACTCAGAGAATTAGACATTTAAAATTATTATTCTGGGGGCACCTGGGTGGCTCAGTGGGTTAAAGCCTCTGCCTTCGGCTCAGGTCATGATCCCAGGGTCCAGGGATCGAGCCCCACATCGGGCTCTCTGCTCAGCGGAGAGCCTGCTTCCCCCTCTCTGTCTGCCTCTCTGCCTACTTGTGATCTCTGTCTGTCAAATAAATAAATAAAATCTTTTAAAAAATGATAGAAAAATTAAATAAAATGATTATTCTGTAAAGCTAGTCAAATCCAGATTTAATAAGCACAATATAAAATTTAATAAGCACAATATAAACTGAAAAAATGAACAAGTGCCTGTTTGGTTCTAAATTTCACAGTGATGTTCATATTTTAGAATATTCTTAATTATAAAATAATTGCCAATGAAGGAGTAAGAACTCAGAGTTTCTTGCAAATGCTTAAGAGCAAGCACAAGTTCTTGCTGCACAGCAGAAACAAACAGTCCTCATTGTTGTGCCAGAATTTCCTTTTGGATCAGATGTCCAGATCTACAAAAGAGGAAATAGGGAGATTTTGATGCTCTAAAAAGGTTTCCTGGTATACTTAGGGGAAAAGTTGTAAAAGATATGAATTCTTCTAAAATAGGTTATCTTTGGGTTTTCTATTTTATTACTGAGAAAAATTCTTTCACTTTTCTTATTTTGAATTCTATTTTTGTCTGCAAATGTTAACAATTTCTCTATCAAGGTTTTTGAGAGGGTAAAATGAAATGTAAAAGTACTTTGGAATGGATAAACTGTTATTCATATGGAATGGTAAGTGCATGCAGACAATATTTTTCAAAATTCTTCAATATATTTTCCTTCAGTAGTGGTACAGTTCTCTCCACCCCATTACATTTCCTCCATGATTGTCCCAGATTAGGAGAATGTCACCTAGAATATGGAAAGGATAAGAAAGGAAGTCAGGTCTTATAGTCAAAATCAAGGAGTTAAACCCTTCAAATTCTAGGAGGCAGAGAGAAAAGAGAGAAATGGTAGGGGGTGGGGGAGAAGGAGTGAGGGAGGGAGAAGACCAAGAACTCAGCACTTGTGTACTGATTTGATGCATGAGAACTCCCATAATGTGGGTAGAAACATCCAGAAGGTTTTAGCAGAATCCAGAAGTTCCCTCTCTTTTGAGAGGAGAATGAAGGACTATCAGAGAAATTCTGAGATCAGCATGGCCCACCATGATATGGAAAGAGTAGAGCAGGATTGGGAAGGAAAAGCCTATAACAAATGTTTCTGAGGTGGTGTTTCTGGTTGCTCAGGGCCTGTGCAAGGCATGTACAGGATCCAAGAGTCCTCATGGACCAAAAGGAGAAAGTTCAAACATTTGAGAAAAGTGGAAGACTAAAATAGGTCCAAAAATACTCTACCACCCATTACACAGATGAACATCTGATGATCAAATACTTTGGTATTGTTGAGGGAATTGGAATACCCTCTAGATCTGTTAGTGGAGGTCTAACCTGGTCCAGCTATTCTAGGGAGTTATCTGACAGTGCTTAGAGAAATCTGATTATGTACATTAAGAGTCTCACTCCTGGATATATGCCCTAGAGCCACTTTCTCACAGGACTATAAGGGAACATGTAGGTTTGTTGATGCTTTATTTGGGAAGGCAGAAAGCTGGAGGCAACTGAGGTGTCCATTGCTTGGGGAATGAATTCATCAATTGTAGGATTTACATAGGTGGTGGAATTCTATGTCCCATTCAGAATTAATTATCTAGATGTACATAAAGCAACATGGATAGATCTTAAAAACATGTTACATAAAAAAAGAATAAATGTTCTATAGCAAAATTACATGTATATAAATTAAACACGATAACATAAACAACATTACATATTTCTCAAAGATACAAGCATACCTAAATATGTTTATGTTTTATAAACATAAACATTAGTTTATGTTTATTAGTTATTAGTTAACATTAGTGTGGCTACCTCTAGGAGGGAGGGGAATAGAAGTTAGGATGAGAAGTTAAAGTAAAACAATAAAATTAATAAAACACGATATAGGCCCATGAGGTCAGAAGATGGTGTACCACAAGCTAAGAGATATGCTTATCTCAACTCTTAACCTTAGGTTAAAAAAAAATAAAAGCTGCAGTTTGCATATCTGAATCACACTGAACACATATGGTGATACATAGTGATAATTACATTTGGGAGAGGTGGTCTTGCAGGGAGTGACCAGTGTCTGTGAATAAGCTACTCATCCATATCACATCAGCAGATGATTTCAGGATGAAGATGGCATTTAGTAAATTGCTTGTTATTTAGTTCTCCAATGCCCTGGAAGATGAAACATTTATCCCCCGAGACTAATTTTTCACTGACTGATCAAACTCAATGTACTGTTTATGTTCTCTGTAACAGGAATTTTAAAGTACATAAATTTTTAAGCAAGAGTCTGATATCCAAAAAGATACATTACTTTCATCTGAAGTAATTGAAGTTCAACTGGGTGAAATACTGCTACTATTTAAGTTCCTTATTTATAAAATATGGATCCAGTTAATCAAATTTATAGTGTGAAGTTGGAACTCTCTCTGATGACTTGAGAAGGAAGTCTAACGTTCTTGCAATATTATCCTCCATGGTCTTCATTACTCACTCATTGCATGTTGGCTGTCACTTTACTTCTCTAGATATCCATTTCCTCATCTGTAAAATGACTGGACCAGTTCACTGCTCTCTAAAAATGCTATGATTTCCCAATAACAAAACCAAAAAAGTTGATTAAAATTCTACTCCATAGAAAGTTCTTCTTGCTGTATTACCAACAGCCTATCAGGGGTTGCCCCAGGGCCAGAAGTTGACAAGCACTAACTCCTAAAGTAGGAGTGAGACATATTCTATTTTTGTGCTGTTATCTTGAGGCACCAGTGATTTTCAGAATCGGCATTTTTAAAGTCCAGTGAATTATTCTTTGAATTACTATTCTTTTTTTTAAAAAAAGACTTTATTTATTTATTTGAGAGAGAGAGACAGCATGAGAGGGGAGAAGGTCAGAGGGAGAAGCAGACTCCCCATGGAGCTAGGAGCCTGATGTGGGACTCGATCCTGGGACTCCAGGATCACGATCTGAGCCCAACGCAGTTGCCTAACCAATTGAGCCACCCACGCGCCCCTGAATTACTATTCTTAAGAGTAGAATTGGAATAATAGATTTATATGCTGGTGCCTCAGTATAATCCCATTACCAGAGTCCATGGTTCTGGATGGTGTTAGAAGTAAAATTATTACTATAAGTTTCTTTGGGCGTTTCAAGTATAATAGTATCTTGGATGATGTGTAAGATGGTCCTATAATATAATAATAATGATAATAATAATACCCATACTTTATAAAACTTGCACACTGTGCTAAGTGTTTTCCAAATATTAACTCAATTCTTTTTCACAACAACCCTGTGAGATAGAGACTATTATCTCTTTTTTTGGAGGAGGATGTTAAGTACAGAGATGTTAAGTAAGTTGTTTAAAGTCTCACAGCTACAAAGTGGGAGAGATATTTGAACTCAGGCTCTTTAGCTCAAAAGTCCATTCTTTTAAATCACCAGGCTTATTTTCTTTCCAATATGTGGTGGAGTTCCAATTTATATAAAAAATTTGATGTTATACTAGAGATTTTCTGGATTGTATGTTTTCAATAATGATCCCATTATTCTACCTATGGTCAATTCTTAGAGGAAGATAATCAGGAAAAACTCACTATCTTGGCTCCCTTGCTCTCATTCTTCCTTCAACCTGGCCTCTTACAATAGTAGTGTATCTAATATTAATTCAGCTCCTCCTCTGTACCAGTCTACTTGCTTTATGCCTATTGACTTGTTCATTTCTCACGACCCATATGAAGTTTGCATAATTATGAGCCCCATTGCACTAATGGGCCAGCTGAGGCTCACTGAGGTTATGCATTTTGCTCATGGACTTATGTCAAATGAGAATCTCTAGGAGCGGCCTCTGGCACAAGTGCCAGCCTCTGGCAGGACTGCTTCTGAGGATGCTTAGTATTTCTGAGCCTGGAATTCTCCATTCCTAAAATAATAGAGGGGGTTAGATGTCTTCTAATGTACTGTCCAGCTTTAATTCTTTGTGAGTCTACTATTCATGTTGGTCATGGCTCCCCACTTAGCATTGGCTAAAGTAGAATTCAAACCAGGCTCAAAAATTGGCAACTTTGTGTCTCATGGGCTTTGGCAAATCACAAATCTTGAGCAGACTAAGCAACAAAACAAAATAATACACAGAAAACTATATTTTTATTTCTTTTCCCAGAAACTACTTTAAATCAATCATTTTTATTATTTATATTATGCAGACTTTTTTTCATGAATAAAGCAGTTTTAAAAATAATAAAAATTTCTTTAAAAATGATAGTACCATTGATCTTTGAACAACATGGGGGTAGGGGCCCTGACCACTCCCCAGCAGTTGAAAATCTATGTATAACTTTTGATTCCCCTGAAACTTAACTACTAATAGCTTACTGTTGACTGGAAGCCTTGCCAATAACATAAATGGCTGATGAACATGTATTTTAAATATTATATATATTATATACTGTATTCTAACAATAAAGTAAGCTAAATTATTAAGAAAATCACAAGGAAAAAAATACATTTACAGTGCTGCAGTGCATTTACCAAAAAACAATCTGTGTATGAGTTGACCTATGCATTTCAAACCCATGTTATTCAAGGGTCACCTGTATTTTATATTAGGGGAGGAACTGTGTTAAACCAGATGAAGTTTTGCTGGTATCAGATCTTTAAGAAAATCTTCCAAAAGTTGACCCTGAATTTCTAAGCCCTTGAAGCAAATTTTCTTAGTAAAAACTATCAGGAGAGAGACCGAGGTAGAAAAGAGGTCATGACTAATTGCCTGGGAATGTTTCCTCACCCTTGGAAAGAGGGGAAGAGTGGAGTGAGGAAGTGGGATGGTGTGACCTTGTGATCCTAGATGTCTTGTTTATATTTCCTTATCATGAATCTTCTTGGTCCAAGGAAAGTGTTGGTAAAGTGGCTTTAGTCTGCTAGAGAAACTCTTGGCCTTGGTCCAAACCTAACAGAAATATTATCAGAGATACATTCTTTACCATGTATAGCACTCGCAAGTTCTTCTAATGAGATGCACACATGGTAGCCAATTAGAAAGGATAATCCAGTGCCTTGGGCAGGGAAGAGCATGCCCTATCACTATTAGTCACTTGGGGTTATCCACCAAATGTGGCTTTGCAAGGCATGTCCAGGGGACCAATGCCAAAGTGTCATTTTGTGGGACAGAAATAAGTAGCATTATATATTTGTGAACCTCAGAAAGACCATATAGTTTTTGGACTCTTGTTCAAGGAAAAATAAGCAGACTTAAAGCTCATTTTAGTCTGGGACAAAACTATAACCTATTTAAAATTAAGGATATAAATTACTTAAAGATAAATGAGTGTGTTTAAACACGGCCACAAGGGAAACCCTGATGGAATATGCCTCAGGAAGGAGGCTGCACGAGGCAATTTTAGGAAAGATGAGATGACAGGACAAGAAATGAAGGGTTAGAGGAGGTGACAGGGTAGAGAAGGTAATAAGCTCATGGAGAATAAAAGCTCACAATATACACACACTCACAGAATTATCTAGAAATGAGATGGCAAAATACACAAAAATCCAAAATATACTTTAAAACATTAGGTGTTTTATGCCTTTAAATTTATATACTGCTTATCTCTAAAGAACTCCAAAAGTTTTATTTAGAATTTAGATTAGAATTTACAAAAGCCAAATTGGCTAGGAAAGCAAAACTTCTGTTTAGAAGTGAGGAAGCTAGAATATGGAGTGTTTGCATAATTTGTTCAAAATCACTTTGTTTGGATTAGGACTATGTTTTCCTTCGATTTACCAGTTGAGCAGGTGATGTTCCTCATCACCACCATCAGAAGTTACCACATTCCAGCTGAACACTTGCATTTGGCTTGAAATCATAAAACTATAGGTTCTGAAAAGATGTCATCTCATTGAACTCTAGAACCTTTTACTCAAATCTATATGACTTTTCCCACCACATTTCCCCAATTAGGTATCTCCAATGATGACAAAATTTTTGAGTAGTAGTGCTTTTTTATTGTCCTTACCCACAACCCTTCCTCACTTGCTTTACATTGGTGGTAGGAATGGCTCTACATTAGCCGTATCTAATGATCAGACAGTATGATTTTTGACTAGATTGAAACTCTTAGACAATTATAGTTCCCATTTCCTAACCACTTCTTATATATGTACTCCTTTATTCAGTAAAAGCCATAGTCAGTGTTCTTTATCTATAGCCATCCTTGTGGGTATCATGACCATCTTATCAGACCACTGGGAACATGGAAATCTGTTTTGGTTCTCCTTTGCCCTTGGAGTCTTGAAGGTAGGTAGTAAACTTCTCCCATTCCTGGCACCATTTCATGTTAGGAAATCCAGTTGTACTTGACATTTTCTGAAGACGGTTTTGTTTTATGATGAAATTAAATCCGTTCCCCAGAGTCAGCAATAGTCAAACCTGAAAGGTATATGGTAGACCCTGCCTCTGCCCAGAACATTCTGAAATGCTATGGCCAGCCAATGAGCCTGCAAAACTATAAGCAAGGGTTGCTTCATTGTCACTCTTTGGGGATAATGGAGCTATCTTTCTCAAAGGATATCCTTCCTGTGCTTCTGGGGTTCCTGATAGCTAATACAAGAAAATGTTGTAAATTGGCAGGAAACACACATCTCATCTCATTCCTTGAAAAAGTCATAATGCTAGGGTGTATGACTGAACAGACAGTTGGAGTATTTCCAACTGTCAAATCTAGATGAAACTTATGAGCCCCGGTGATGTCTTTTCACAGTTTCTAGGGCTTTGGGGGGAGGGAAAAAATATCCTTCTCTCAACATTACTCTCTATTACAGGAGAACTAATTGGAATCTCACTGGCACGGATTTGTCTTGAAGGGATTTGCAGGGCTGCACCCAAGTGCATTTCTAAAATGGAGGTCATTTTTGAAGACCATTAGGCTTTCTTCTTGTGACTCTCTGAAGTGTAACTGATGCTAATGAATTTATTGTTACTTCCTGTGAGTCATATATTTGCATTTTAACAAAGGTGTCCTGGAGATAGTATCTTAACCCAAAGTTAGAGTGAATCTATGTGGGAACTTCAGCCATTATGATAGACCAGTGGGGAAAAAACTGGGGCAATGAGTGTGCTTTATGGAAAGACTTAAATCAATCCAAATGAGCATAACTATACAGGTATAGTTGGGAATACTGAATGGGCAACTATAATTTATGTTGTGCCATCACCTGGCAGAAGTACTTTGGGGAGCCCCTTGGTGTGGATTCCTTAGAACTCTGTGAATAAGAAGGAGTCCAGCAATAGCCTCAGCTCCAGGGGGCTGCCTACCTCTGTCTGTGCCACAGTCTTGATGACAAGGAGTAAAATTAAACCCTAGTCCTTGGGTACTGTGGTTTCCTGGAAGGTCTGGCCCTCCAGAAGGGAGGAACCCAGATGGAAAGTGACCTGAAGTACATAACATGAAGTGCCACATGAGAGGAAGGATAGCAGGTTTGTGGAAAGGGAGTAGGCCATCTATCCACTTACTCCCTCCCCTGCAAGAGCCTGCAGAGGATAGAAAAGGGTGGTCATTTATTCTAGGCTTGACTCTCTGCCACTGCCACTAAGTGGCCTTGCTATATCCCGATCAGCAGCTAAATTATCCAGGTGCTTCCTGGAAGCCTGCACAAAACCAGGCATTTCCTCAGAGCAATGTTGGTAATTTCTTTTACTGTCTCAAGTTACTACTGCTTTGAAAACAACTTAAACCAAATAATTTTGGAGATTATATATGATACAGAACTTTAAGGCCTTAACTGACCATTTATTCATTTATTCATTTCTGGTACAGATCTAGAACCACTGCTTGGGGAAAAATGTGGCTTTGGCTTCAGGTATCGTGAGGGCCTCTCTGAATGGCTGAGCTAATATGCTATTCAGACAAAGATCAGGATGAGGATCTTTAATTCCATAATCTCAAACTGACTAATTACTAATTTTTCTAATTGTAAAAGTAATTTATAATTTACATACATATACATAAATCATAGAAAATATAAGAAATAATAAAAATCACTCACCCATGGTTTTTTGATTCAGAGACACTGCTATTAAAATTTTGGAGTATTTCCTTCCATTCTTAATTCTATGCATTATAACTCACTTTACAGTGTAGAGATCATACTATAGATATCTATATCTATATCTATATATGTTAACATTCTGTTTCTTTTACTTTATTACTAAATGAGAAATGTTTATGTTATTAAATATTATTTGAAATTATGCTATTTACTGATTGCATACTATTTCATTGCAAAGAAATTTATTTAAGTGAACTTTTATGATTATAGCTTATTTTATCTTGGCCTCTCATGTGCCTGCCTCCTGGTAATATGTCCTTTCTTCTCATGAGAGTTGCTATTAAAAAGATAGGTCTGTTGGGATAATTTTATGTGGCAGCTTAGATAGGTTATGGTGCCCTAGTTGTTAGTCAAACTCTAGTGTGGATGTTGCTGTGAAGGTGTTTTGTAGATATGATTAACATTTACAATAGTTGTCTATACGCAAAGGTGATTACTCTGAATAATATGTGTGGGTTCAACCAATCAGCTGTGGCCTTCATGAGCAAAAACTGAGGTTTCCTGGAAAGAAAGAAATCTGCCCCAAGACTAAAAGAGAAATTCTGCTTTGAGTTTCCAGCCTGCCAGCCTGGCAGCCTGCCCTGTAAATTGTGGACCTGTCAGCCTCCACGATCCCATAAGCCAGTCCTTGAAATAGATCTTCTATTAGATCTGTTTTTCTGGAGACTTACACCTATGAAGGCTATTACTACATTTGCCTTGAAAATGTCATCAGAGACCTTGCCTATTACATAAATTAGTGCATCTACAAGAGGTCTCACACAAAATTATCTTAAAAACTAGTAGTAGGAAAAAAAAAAACTAGTAGTAGGAAAATATCTGCTTCCACTGAATACTAGTGTGTTTCCTATTCTCTGGTAGTGAGAATGACTCCACTATCCTATTCCTCTTTTGGTTTAGTTGGGAAAAAGCATGAAGCTCGGCCACTGTAGGTCAATTTATATTCTTTCTTTTTGGTCACAACATGGTGCTTCACTTATATTTTCCTCCATCCTTTTCTTTCCTCTTATCCATAAGATGTCTCAGTTCTTTGTGGAGAAGGATAACATAGAAAGAGCTAAGGTTCACTCTTTGTTTTTCTTTCTTTGATTTTGGTATGAATGTTTCCTTTTCTTTTCTGGTTGAATAAAACTTATATTTACTTCTGCCTGCTTCCTAAGGACCTGAGAAAAACCATTCAACACAATCTGTTTTCTTTTCTCCAGCCTGTATTTGAATATATTATGTGATACTAGAGTAATGGCTTCTTACTGAGTTATATCCAGCAGGGCCAAAATTTGGCTTATAAGCTGAGCAGGATCAGGACCAGCTCTCAGGTGTTTGAAGTTGGCTAGGTCTGGTCAGTGGATGGACCTAAAGACTCAAAAGCAGGATACTGGGTGGACTTAACAGAT
The DNA here is from genome assembly GCA_003697995.1 of Taxidea taxus jeffersonii. NCBI lineage: Eukaryota > Metazoa > Chordata > Mammalia > Carnivora > Mustelidae > Taxidea > Taxidea taxus. Next base: position 30,689 of record ML105048.1, on the reverse strand, counting down.
TCAATTAGCTGTATGTATTAGGAAGTTTTGCTCAAGAATTTTTCTAGTGTCATCACTATTATTTCAGTTGGAAATCTTGCTTCAATAAAAGTCATTTTGTTGTTAGAAGCAAAATTTTCTGCATAAAAACCGGGCCCAATGGTGGTCACTGGCAGTTTAGTAAGATTCAGATGGCATACAAGCCATCTGAAAGATGTAAAATTCTTAGGCATGCAATAATGGCTGCCAATCCTGGCACCACAAAATATCAGCAAATCCCAGGTCTGCTTTTTGCTTCCAGTAGATGCTTTTGATTTTCAGATACATTAAAATTACATAGGAAATATAAATACCCAAAGTAAAAGGCATGTGGCAGAGATGATTTTACCTGTCCAGGACTATTTTATACTTTGATGAGAAGATGTGGCAGCCAAGTACATTTGGAATTCCAGAAGTGCAAGACTGCCAGACAGCCCTTAAAGAAAGATATATTGAATAGAATCATCTCCAATGACTAGTGAATATGGTTAGCAGTGTATCAGGAAAGAGAACACTGTCATTTTCTTTTGGGAGTACAAAGTATAGAGGAATCTAATGTCCTTTGTAAAAATATTTATTGTTTATTCTTCTTGACGGCTATTCTCTCAAAACGTAAACGTAGCAGAGTCCTAGAATTTGGATTTAGCCTTAAAGTTTCTCTAAATACCATTTGTCTGATGTTTCTTTAATATGGAGATTAAATGCAAACATGAAATTAGCTTCCTTGAAACATTCACTTTGAACTTTGCTTTCTTACCACTGAAGAGATGATCTTTTGAACAGATGCCCTGCCATATCGGTGGTGTGTTCAGAGGTTGGATAGGGGCCAGCCTCACTTAGCTGTTTTTTTCTTATTTAGCTTGCTCAATATTATTGGCAGGCTGCTTCCACCAAAACCCCTATTTTCTAAAGGATTTTTGACAACTTCAAGAAGGTTCAATATCCCTCATGGAAAGTAAAACTAACTGGGCAGAAAGACTGAAGTGCCAATTTTATCAGCAGCAGCAGCTGAGTTGCTTTTGTTTTATTGAGAATATAAGGGGATCTGTGCAGGCCAACATATAGAGCCTATGATGTAACTTTCTTTTTTTTTTTTAAAGTATCTATGTATGTATTTATGTAATCTCTACACCAAACACGGGGCTCGAACTCACAACCCCGGGATACATAGTCACATGCTCTTCAGATTGAGCATAGATGCCCCTATGATATGGCTTTTAAAGTAAAAACTGAGAAACTGCTTAAATTACAGTGTTCCTTTTCTGAATGGTCTTGGAGGACCTTTTTGGGTAATTCTAGACTTCTCTAATTAGCTTTGTAACTTGGTGATTAGCATTATCATCTTTCCCTTAAAAAGAAGAATTTAGTTTTATGATGAGCATGGCTCTTTCCTTCTATTTTGGCCAAATAGGAGAGCAAGAGAATCTGTACCATTCTTTCCTTAAGTTTTGGGAACCTGAGCTAACTGGTGGGATAAACCTTTAAGTTAAAACTATCAGATGCATTCACTAAAATGTAAAAATTGAAAAAAAACATGGCTCTTGTCATTTTAGTAGCATCACCCATGGTTGAACAAATAATTATTTGCATATGAGAAATATTGGTGTGTGTGTGTGTGTGTGTGTGTGTGAACACAGAAAATTATTTTTTAAAAAAGCCTGTCAGAGATTGTGAACAACAATGAATAGACATAAGAAATGTTCTTCCATTCACACTTCAAATACATTTCATGATGATTCTCGCTATGTAAGGACAGCTTTAGGAATTCAGCAAGGGCCTCCACATACCATTTTTAGATGGTATATGCAGCATGAATAGTCCTCTTTTTAAGTAAACACAGCATGCCATACTCTAAGCCTAATATGGTGGAAAATAATTCATTTTATATATTCTCCATCCTCAAAATTAAGTGTCATGTGTTAGACTGTGAGGAATGAAAGTATTGCCCAACTTTATTAGGCACCAAAGGAGGGCAAACCCATAAAGACAGAAGTAGTGGGTGCAAAATTGGGGATTATGGGAAATTCTATGACTCAGAAAGGAAAATGGGTAGGCAGCAGTATACAAAAGATTCTCAGGTTAAAGGGGGAACCTCCTGCACTGTTGGTGGGAATGCAAGCTGGTGCAGCCACTCTAGAACAGTATGGAGATTCCTCAGAAAGTTGAAAATAGAGCTACCCTATGACCCAGCAACTGCATTACTGGGTGTTTACCCCAAAGATAAAAATGTAGTGATCTGAAGGGCCACTTGCACCCCAATGTTTTTAGTAGCAAGGTCCACAATAGCCAAACCTATGGAAAGAGCCCAGATATCCATCAACAGATGAATGGATAAGGAAGATGTGATGTATATATCACAGTGGGGAAGGGCTCTCTCTCTCTCTATATATATACACATACACACATACATATACATACAATGGAATATTATGCACCCATCAAAAATGAAATATTGCAATTTGCAATGATGTGTATGGAACTAGAAGGTGTTACACTAAGGGAAATAAGTCAATCAGAGAGACAATTATCATATGATCTCATTGATATGTGGAATTTGACAAACAAGGCTGAGGATCATAGGGGAAGGGATGAAACAATGAAACAAGATGAAACCAGAGAGGGAGACAAACCATAAAAGAGTCTTAAATTCAAGAAACAAATTGAGGGTTGCTGGAGCAGAGGGGTAGGGTGGGGTGGAGTGGCTGGGTGATGGACATTGGGGAGGGTATGTGCTATGGTGAGTGCTGTGAATTACGTAAGACTGATGAATCACAGACCTGTACCCCTGAAACAAATAATACATTATATGTTAATAATAAAAACAAACAAACAGATGCTCAGGTTGCTGTTGCATGGGAAATGTGAACTGTTAAGAGGTGACTAATATCAGCTAGTGTTCAATTGTTGGATTTCAACAATCAGCACTTTAATGGCCTCAGACGAAAAAAAAATTAAGGCTAGCATATTATTTCTCCTACTTCCTGTCATTTATAATAAAGAACAATGAGAAATTAGTAACTTTATAAAAAATAATTTTTCCATAAAGTAAGGTACATATGCACAGTCTTTGAAAATACCCATTTAAATATCAGACCTTATTTGAATTCATGTACTATGTTCTGTTCAGAAATTTTATATATTAGTTCACTCAATAAAATGTTTGATCAGTGTCAAAATATCCTACTTAAGATTGGGCAAAATAAATGATAATAGCAAATCCTCATTGGCAAGGACATAATTTCCTGGCTTGTGGACAGCTGTCTTCCAAGAATCATTGTTTTACATTGATTTCTCATTGGCTACCACTGTTGATGGTTTATTATGTGCTAGGCATACTATAAAAATTATTTTATTAAATCATTATAACAAGCAGAGGCTCACAAAGTCTAGGTAGAATGCCAGAGGCCAGATAGTAAGAGGTGCAGCTGGGTTTGTGTAGGTCACCCTGGCTCCCATATTCTGTATGTGTTACCTCTATAGTGCTCCCAATCTGGCCATTTTCATTGCAGAAATTTTCTTGAAGGTTCCTACCACTTTTCCTTACAATGCCTTGGCTACAGATCAGGTACTAATGCTGAAGCAAGCAACACATTTCTCTTGCCTTCCTTATATATCCTCTTGGCTATGTCAGATAGGAATAACTGCTCTTAGAGTCCCCAGGGAAACTGGATCTGAGAACTCTACTTGGAAGCTCTTGGATATGTTCTCAGCCTCTGCCTTGTGACTACCACTACCTTGTAGTGACAGTATCACTACACTGGTGATAGTGACTAGAAAGGAGATCAACATCAGAGGGTCATCTGTGCAGGAAGAGGGGTTGTGGGCCACATAGAGCTACAGAGACTTCCCTCAATGCCCTGCTCCATGGCACAATCTTTACTGAGTTCTGGAGACTCCAGAGTAGTCTTGCTCAGCTGACACCCAGAAGCATTCCAGAGGCAAGAGTGAGCAGGATGCTTGAATTTCACAGTGGGGAAGGGCTCTAAGCTTGAGCTGTGGGACTGACACAAACCATAAGGACTGTCCATAAGGAAAAGGAACAGAGAAAACTTTTTGACAGTTCTGTTGCCTGTGGTGACCTACCCGCCCCCCGCCCCCGCCTCCTGTATTCTTTTTTTATAAGGAGACATTAAATAGGGATAGGGAAGTTTGTTAAAAAAAAAAAAAGAATCCTTGGCAATGTGGCTGGCACATGCTTTTAGATGAGGAGAAATCTTGCATAACAAAGTTAATTTTTATGGCATAGTGTATTTTCTGCTGGTCTGGATAGAAGCACTCTGACAGTGGGAATCAGCAAAAGGGAAATTCTTGATGCAATACATTAGCACTAGTGTTTGACATATTTCCTCCTCCCTCCCTCCCCTCCTTCTCTTCCTTCCCTCCTTCATCCCTCTCGCCCTTTCATTCTTTTCCTCTTTTTTAAAAAATTAAGTACCTAGTATATATGAGTCTATGCTGGTAGCTGGGGATATAAAGATATATCATATATGGATCTTACCTACTATATATATATATATGTATATTAATCATGCCATATAATATATATATATATCATGCCATATTATATATATATATAATATGGCATGATTAATATAATATAAAGGGAAACTGATCATATAGTAAGTGCCAATAAGATACTAAGATACTAAAGGAATTCGACTTTCATTTATTTGCTCATGTGATGGATATTTACTAAGGACTCTAGGGACTAGGCACTGAGCCAGTGCTGGCGTTACTGATACAGTTGCCCTACTAGAGTTCAAAGGTCAGCAGAGGATACAGACCTGTATTACCAGGCATTTACAGCGCAGAATGGACATGGATAAATCTCCTTCTTTTAACTAATAATTTTCATGGCTTGCTAAATGCCAAGAATTCTTTTGAGAGAGGTTGAGATGAATTCACAGAGAATCATGCTTGAGCTAGATTTTGAAGGATGCGTTTGGACACACAGGTTGGAAAGAGAACAGCATTCATATTTGAGAATAATCTGTGCCAGGTACTGTCCTAAATGCCTGATATATGACTTATTACTCAAGTGTTCCTCATAACATTCCTGTAGTTTGGATACTGTTGCCATTTTTTACACAAGAGGGAACTGAGGAATAGAGAGGTTCCCCAAAGCCACACAGCTAGTAAGCGGTCAATCTAGGCTTCAAATTCAGGCAGTCTAGCTTGCTATCAACTTGCTATAAGCAAAGTCAAGGAAGGGAAAAGTTGGGAGGTGGAGAATAGCAAGGAGTTCAGTCTGACCTAAGATTCAGGTTGTTGGGGAAGAGATGTGGGAAATCACCTTGCAAGGTAATTTGGGCCATATTATAAAAGGCCCTGAGAATCAGACTGTGAGTATAAATTTCCTTTTGCAGGTAAAAAGGAGCCACTGAAAGTTTTTTAAGCAGGGGGTACTGTGAAGATTCAGCCTGGAACACTGTGTAAAATGAAGGGTGACAGGCAGGAAGAGATGTTAGGGACTGACTGTGGTGATAGGTGGGAATGAAGCTCAGTGATAGTAATGAGAGTTATTCAAAAAGGGTTCACAGGCTTTTATTAGAACACTGAGGTGTCATTTAACCTTTGGCCTATAACAGGCAGTGGCCATAAAGGGTTAAATGAATATGCCTGCTATGGAAATTTCTTGGGCATTAACATTTTCCACTTTTCTTGGTTCTATCAAATGCCCTTGTGATGGGAGAAAAAGAACAAACATCAAAAGTACCTTTTAACTTCACAATTCTTTCTAAATTTCTTTAAACTTATAGGCTATACTGCTGATTTGCAGACTTCAAAGTACACAGAAGGACCAGGGTCAGATTGAAAAATTATTTCTTACAGCTTGATAAAATATGCATGTGAATCCTATGACCTGCCACTGAAATTATTTATGTGTCAATGTAACTTTGTAACACTAATTGCACTGTTTAGCACCCCTTCCCCCCCTCCCCATGGCTTTTCCCTGTAAGTTCTGGTAAATAATTTTTGGTGTATTATTTTATGGTGTACTTTACAGATTCCATATGTTGTTTTCATGTGGATCCAAAAATATCAAGCTGTCATTTTTTTTTTTTTCTTTTTTGGAGAAGGAGTTATGGTGAGAAGACTAACAAGAGTGTGGTTCCAATGGCGCAATGGTTGGGATTTCATTATTCAACTTGCTGTTAGTTTTAAAAAATGTTCTCTTAATCCTTATTACCTAATATGACCGTCATAAAATATTGTATTTGTGATAATTTGTTCAGAAGTAATGTTTTCTGGTTTTTAAATTCTTTTTCAAATAGAAGTCACCCCTCTCTTTCCTACAATATGAAGGGAGGAAACCAGCATAAATTTAGAACTGAGGCACCTGGGTGGTTCAGTCAGTTAAGTGTCTGACTTTGGCCCAGGTCATGATCTCAGGGTCCTGGAATGAGCCCCACATTGGGCTCCTTGCTCACAGGGAAGCCTGCTTCTCCCTCTCCCTGCCACTCCCCTTGCCTGTACTTTCTCCCTGTCAAATAAATAAAATCTTTAAAAAAAAAAATTGAGAACTGAGGCTTTTCCTATAAACTCACCAGGTTTTCACATAGTTGTGAGATTCCCATTAATAACAATATCAGAATCTCTATGTTTTTGTGGATTAAAGTCTTGTTTCTTTTGTAGATTAAAATTTTGTTGGAATTGGGAGAAATATACCACTTAATAGTACTGAGTATTATCTATTCTGCAGTCTTGTAATATTGGTCATTTATATTTTCCTCTTAGATTTGAATGCTGATATTTACAAGTTCTTAAAGCAGAGGACTGTCTTCAACTCTTGGTTATGTGATGCCTACACAATTATTTTTAATAGTCTCCTTGACTGTTTCAGAGATTTGAGGCAGTATTAGGAAACGATTAAGAAAATAGGCTTTGGGTTTTACCATTACTTCTCAAACTTCATTGTTTATATGAATCACTGGAGAATCTTTTCAAGGTCAGACTATGATCAGTAAGTCTGGGGTAGGGCCTGAAATTCTGCACTTCTGGTAAGTTAGTCTATGGCCCACACTTTGAGTAGCACAGTCTAGGTCCCACTCCTTGGGTATATATCGCTTCCTAATTGTGTGACTTTGAGAAAATCATTTAATTGCTCTTTAATTCATTTTCCTCATTTGCCACATACTATAGGGAGGCTGTAAGGATTGAGAATATGTGTGTGAAGAGCCTAGCACACTGAAAGTGTTTAATAAAGTAAACGGTGGCTACTGTTATTTATCATTGCCTTCGTAGGTAGAATATCATTTAAGAGATTATTGAGAAGTAAAAACTTTTTTTTTTAATTTATTTAAGCTTTATTTAAACATATGATGTAACCCCACCACCCTCACCCAACCCCTCTTCCCCCCACCCCCCTCAGTTTGTTTTATGACATTAAGAGTCTCTTTTGGAGTAAAAACTTTTTTTTTAAAAGATTTTATTTATTTGACAGACAGAGATCACAAGTAGGCAGAGAGGCAGGCAGAGAGAGTGGAGGAAGCAGGCTCCCTGCTGAGCAGAGAGCCTGATGCAGGGCTCAATCCTAGGACCCTGAGATCATGACCTGAGCTGAACGCAGAAGCTTTAACCCACTGAGCCACCCAGGCACCCCAAGAAGTAAAAAATTTTATGTGGTGACTAAATGTGGTTTTGGAGCAAAATTTCTTGATTGAAGTTCTGTTTCTTCCATGTATTTCTATGGGACCACAGACAGGTCACTTCCTCTCATTTTCATGGGTTTTATTTGTAAAATACGAAAGGGTTAGCCTAGAGATTTGTGAGGATTTTTTCAACTTGAAGCAGTGATTCTATAACCATTCAGTGGAGTATACTATTTTGTTTTTTTTAAATATTGACATAGAACAAGTTGTGTATTCATTTCTTCTGCCTATAAATTCATCTGATTTAAAAGGTCCCCAGTAGTTTCTCTCCTTGTCCCTCATTTGTTGGTTATTGCTTTGATAAGGAGTTCCAAAGGTCTGTCAGGGTTGCATACTGAAGCTATAGACAATTCTGAAGTGTCAAATGAAAGCTCAAACAGGATAGTAGAGAAACCACTATGTAGTTGAAGACAAAAATTGCCTTTGGCTGCTTTGTAAATTATCATATCTAAATGATTATGATAGCTTATAAAATCATTCAGAATGTTCCCACAGTTGCTTGGATAATTATCTAGAGCCTGCCTCCAAATCTGAACATTAGAGAAAAGGCATCCCCCCAAATATTCCAACCCTAACTACCAGCATATTCTGAAAATTATATTAAATTATTTAACATGCTAAAGGTATCAAATGTAAGTGGTATCTCCAAAGGGAAAATATCTTTATTAAGAAAATAAATTGCCACATGGACAGGCATTTGGGAAAATATCTATTATATAAGATTTGTTAGTCATCAAAATTTTCTTTAGTTGCATTATCAGCTTTAGGGTATGAACATGCCTTTGCAGTAATGAATAAATAGAAATTTGGAAAGGGAGATAGGAGAGTTGATTTTTATTAATATGGAAATATTCCTATTCATTTCCAAAAAGATTCTGAAGTGGCTGGAAGCTTTGTTAAAAATGCAGCATTGACAAAGAAATAATATGACTAGTGTTATACACTGCCAAAAGGAATGCAAATTTCTGTGACCTCTCTGGAAAGTAACCTTCCAATATATAT